>CAJHQP010002101.1:0-93876 GCA_905132765.1 Moricandia arvensis
TGTTGCTTTCAGGATATCTTTATGATGGTCTAAAAATATGTATTTATAGGTGGAGAGAGGACCTAATTCCTCTTTAGGGTTTCCTTTAGTTTAATCGCAACCGTCCATCAAAGTAGAGATAAATTAGGAATTACTCATTTATTTCCAATTTCATTGATCACCAAATATATTAAAGAATAGCAATATTCCAATAGAAAACAAATAACTATAAGACCATATAATAGGGAAAAAGAAATATTCGTTACAGAGACGAGAAAGTAAAAGGAGTGTGAACGAACGTGAATGTATTCATTTGATTCTCACGATCTGAACAGAACTAAAAGGAGTGGAATGAGATCTGAGTGGGTGATTTGAACCCTGATAAGTCGAGCTTGTTAGAGATGTGTGAAAATGAAGAACATGAGAGAGGGAGGAGAGAAAGAGCAGATCTGTCCAAATCTTAATTGAGAGAGAGAGAGAGAGAGGGAAAGAGCACAAAAAGAAAATAAAAAATAAAAGGAATAATTTCATCCGTTGATTAATTTAATCTATTGGTATATATGGTGATCCTTATTAATGCTTTATAAGCCAATAGAAAAAAAAGAAATTCTCTAGAATATCCGTTTTGAGTTTCTTTTCAACAGAAGAGCCCATAAAAAAATAATCAAAAAATTTCATTAAAAGGTAAAAATACACTTATACCTATAGCGTAAAGTAATTTAAACTTAACGTTTAAAGTTATTAAGAGTTAAATTTTAGGGGTTAGGTTAAAATTTTTTTAAAATAAATAAATAAATATTAAAAATTTTAAATAAAAGTTTAAAATATTTCAATTTTTTTTTCAAATTTCAAAAAGAAAATTAGAATGTTTTTTTAATATTACAAAAAGTTCAAATTTGAAAGCATAGAATTTGAATTTGTTTTATTTATTTATAATTATTTATTTATATTTATATATCTGTAAAACAAAAGGGGTAGAAGAGTCTTTTCCTCTTTAATGAACTTCTATTGGTTATTTTCATCTTTAATGCTCTTTTCGTGACAAAACCTTAAAACAATTATTTAAGAGAATTGCCTATAGAGAAATTTCAATACTTTTACTTTTTATCATTTAATATTTTAGTGATTTTTTTGTTTGTACCTTTTTAAAAGTTGTTGATATAAAATGTATATTTTGTGGTTTATAATTAAGAATTTAAGATTTAATTGTGATTTAGGAATAAAAATAGTTAATATAGTTGTCGTTAAATTTATATTATTGGGTTAGAAGTTTGTAGAATATTTACTGTCACTCGTTTTTTTTCCAAAACATTTATTAAAGTACCTTTTAAACACTATTCTTTCATAATATAAAGCGATCAGAAATTGAAACCCTATAACTTTTTTTCAGGTTTTGGTAGGGAATTGAATGGGTTTCTTAGCAATTTGTTTAGCAATTGCAAGGGATTTGTTAAGGAACTTTTCAGTTCCTAACAAAAGCAAGTTATCGACACTTGAACAAATTATGTTAAAGTACATGTTGAAACCTATAATTATGTTAAATAAGTTAGGGTTTCTTGTAAACATGACTCAACACTCAAAGTCAAACATAAAACTAATCCATGATTTTTTTGGAACTTTCATTTGCTTTATTCACTCTAAAACTTCGGATTATTCACGAAAATACCATTAACTTTTTTTTTTGAAATTAATATTTTACTCTATCATCCTCATTTTTATCGAGTATTTACAATATTGTTATTGCAATCAATACACCAACCACCATAAACAACCAATTTGAAGCTCTTAATGCACCTAAAAACCAATTTTTAATCTTCTTATCTCACTTCTTATGTTCAAAAACTAAATCTCTTTTCACTTTCTCTCTGTATTCATGTAAAAACCAAAGATTTGATTCTACAATTTGAAATGTTCAAACTCATGATTCTTGGTCATTAACAAGTGGATCTGTTTCGTGGTGAAGTTCTGTGTCCTAGGAGAAGCTAATCTAAGTTATCTCACTGGTCGAAAGTATGAAATTGTTTTTTTTCCGGGATTTGTTAGTCGTGTAAGTCTTCTGGTTGTAGAAAACTTATGCGAAAGTCTTTTTGTCAATGCAGAGGTTACTTTTGCAATAGACTTTATGTGTTTTTTAGACACGACTTATCTGGAAGGCTTCCGACTTTTCTTAGTTAACAAAAAATCTCGAAAATTCTCGGTAAATGTCTAGAATAAACATATTAGTTTTGCAATTGACCGGATTGTGTCAGAAATTTATCTTTCTCTAGACGACTTACACGAAAGTCTTTCGCTAGAAGATTTTCCTGTAAGTCTTCTGAACTTTCGGGGGAAGTCATCTTAGTGTCAGTGAAAGTAGTCTCAGGTTACTTTTGAAAATGAAAAATTAAACTTAAATATTTAATTTTTATTAGACGACTTCCATGTACGTCTTCCGACAGACAACTTGCACATAAGTCTTCCAATTTTTTTTCGGGATTCTGGTCAAATCTTGGATGTCACAAAAGACTTCCATGTAAGTCGTCTGATGGAAGACATATACGTAGGTCATCTAGTTAAAATTAAATATTTAAGTTTTATTTTCTAATTGCAAAAGTAAACTGGGACGACTTACATATAAGTCGTCTAGTAAAAATTAAATTTTTAAGTTTTATTTTTCCGCTAGACGACTTACAAACTTGTGACACAATTTGGTTAAATGCAAAACTAATTTGTTTATCCTAGAAAACTTACCGGGAGATCTTCTCTGGTATTTTCGAGATTTGTTGAAAACAAAAGTAAGCCAATATTTACAACGAAAGACTTCCAAAGAAGTCTGCTGTAGAGTAGACTTCCTTGGAAGCTTTCCTTTGTAAATTTTCAATTGCAAAAATGACATAATTGACGACTTCCTAGAAGTGTACCGAAAGACTGGGAAGTCTTCTACGTTAAAGTTTAATAAACTTCATTTTCTCTAAAACCATAAAGACTTTTTTCAACATTTTCTTGTTAATTCATGTATATTAGTTGATATTGTGCTTCCTGAATGAAATTCAAACTTAATTGATTATAATTATGATTTTACCAATATTCATGTTTATTAATGTTTCTAGCTAATCTGAGAAAAATTTCGTGGAAGTCTTCTACGTTAGTTTTTGTAAACTTGTTAAGTAACTTTAATATATGTTTTTTAACTTTCAAAAGTGTTAAGTAACTTCAAAAATATAAATTAATATGGTTTAATATCTATTCTTAGATCATAAGATATACTTTTTAACTTTCATGAAATTTAAAATTTTAATTTTCACTTAAAATTTGAGTTTCCCGTTTAAATTTTAACTTCCCGCTTTCAATTTCCCGTCTTAAATTTCTCGCTTTAAATTTAAGTCTTCCAGAAAACTTCCAAAAGACTTTCCAAAAGTCTTTACAGTGAAATTTTCAAATGTTTGAACTTATGTAATATTTGATATCTTATGAATTTGGCTAAGTTTTTTTGGGAAAATTGCAAAAAATGACTCAAAACTTGATATGAAATGCAAAAGTAAACCCAAACTTGAATTAAATGCAAAAATAACCTAAAATGCTATTGAAATTACCACCAGCCTCTTGTGAACAAACAAAAAACGATTTTTTCCGTTTCTAACCCCCGCAACTCTTCTGCCTAGACGACTTACAAGTAAGTCGTCTGGACGACTTACTGGTAAGTCGTCTAGTATAGTACTTCTTAAAAATAATTTAAAACTTTTGTAAGAAATATTTTGATAAGTGAAAAATTGAAATTATGTAATTAATGTATGTTTTAAGAGATATAAATTAAGATATAACTAAAGTTAATTGTTTTCAGCATAGATGAGTGAAAGTAGTGAGTCATGATATTTTTTGGCTTAGGTTTTGCCAACATATGTTGTAGTATTGTATGTGTTCTTAGGGTTAGATTTTGGAAAGCATAAATGTTTTTTTTGAAAAATTTAAAATTGACCTAAGTGTGTTTATTTCTGTGTATAGTAAATACTATTTAAGTATAATTTGATTTTATAACATGGTTAATTAGTTAATTTAGTCAATTTAGTTTATGGGTTAAATTTAGGGTCTATGTCGACTTACTAGTAAGTCCTCTAGTTAATATATTTACGGTAGACGACTTACTAGTAAGTCGTCTAATGCACGTTCAAACCGGATCGAACCTTTAATTTTACCATTTTACCAATGTACTTTTCAACCTAACCGAATTATTTACCGGGCATATATAAGATATATTTTGTTTTTACTTTTTTCGCAAAATTTAGAAACCCTAACGCCGTTTCTCTCAAAGAGGCGATTTCGAAGATGATTTCCGTCGATTCTCTCTAATCCATCATTCTCACCACCGTTCTCACAGCCGTTATCACCGTCGTTCTCACCACTTTTCTCACCGCCGCTTCCTCTATTTTAGATTCGAGAGGAAACCCTAGCGCCATTTGTCTGTAAACCCTAGAGGCGTTTCTGTCAGAGGCGTGTCTGTAAACCCTAGCGAGGTAAGTTAAATCGTTGTCTCTTAAGTCCACCGTTCTCACCACCGTTCTCACCACCGTTCTCACCACGTTTTTTTTGGTTGTCTATTTTGGCAGAATTATACTGCTGTGTCGAAGGCGACTATGTCTTCTCCTAATTTTCAGGTCTGCTTTGAAAATGTTCTATTGGAAGTCTTGGAAGACTTATAATTAAGTCGTCTAGAAAGTCTTTCAGACGACTTAATTATAAGTCTTTTAGCTGGAAGACTTTCCAGTTGACTTTGTTATAAGTCTTCTGGAAAGTCTTCTAGACTTATAATTAAAATGTTATACTGGATGGTTGTGTATTTGAGATGGTTGTCTTTCATTGTTTTGCAGACAAAAAAATGGATATTCCAAAACCCCCGTAGGTTACATACATTAGGGGAAGAGCCCCCCGCAATGAAAGCTCTTTCGTATCATGCGGATTGTTCGAAGTTGCATACTGCTTTAAAGAAAACTCTTCATGGTGACGAATATGAAGAGCTAAAGGAGTCAAAGTTGGTAGTTTTCATCAAGTTTAAAGAGCTGGGATTTGCTTGGGCTTCAAGGCTGGTTCACTACATGCTCGGTTTCCAGCTGGACATAAAGAAGAAGTATGAGCTGTGGAGTCTCGTCGGTCCAGAACCTGTGAGGTTTTCAAAACATAAAGAAGAAGTATGAGCTGTTAGAGTTTGAAAATCTCACTGGTCTAAACTGCAAGTCATCGAGGACCTTGAGAGACCGAAGTGTGTTGTTACAAAGGAGATGGCGTCTTTCTGGGGGATGTTGGGAGTTCATGTCGAAGCTGGGCCATCTATTGAGCAGATAATAGCAGCACTTGAGGGATGCAAAGGGTGGTCTCGGGAGGATCGCAAGCGCCTCGGGTACCTTGCCATCTTCACTGGATACATTGAAGGGAGAAAGTATTCAACCGCCACAAGGGTTAGTCTGGCAAGGCTAGTGATGGATTTAGAAGGGTTTGAGAATTATCCATGGGGGAGAGTCGCGTTTAAGGTGCTGATGGACTCTGTGAAGGGAAAATATATTTTGGGCTGTTACACTGTTGATGGGTTTATACAAGCTCTCTAGGTCTGGGTGTACACAGCTCTACCGGAATTGGGTGCTAATTATGGTAATCCCATACCAAACCGACCGTCTCCACCGATACTGGCTTACATGGGTGGCAAAGGACGAAAATGCTTTAAAGATGCTATATATAGACATGTATTTACTTCAATCATTTACTACCATAATTAAGTCATCTGGAAAGTCTTCCTACTGGAAGACTTACCAGACGACTTATATTAAGTCGTCTGGAAAGTCTTCTAGTAGGAAGACTTTCCAGACGACTTTCCAGACGACTTTCCAGACGACTTTCCAGACGACTTTCCAGACGAATTTACAGACGACTTTCCAGACGACTTAATTATAAGTCGTCTGGGAAGACTTTTCTTTTCATATTTCTTAATCCGTCTAATATCTAAGTTCATATCTTATATTTATTGCATACTACGGTTATGAACTTTGTTGGGAAGGACTATGGTGAAATTTTTCAAAATGGGACTATGATGCTGAGGACCTTGCCGCGGAGAACATAATTAAATTTATGTTTAATCAGAGACCGTGGAAGTGGACCATGGATTGCTGGGAAGTCTCCAGTACTTGGGTCAATACAAAGATGGATGTTGTGAGTCCATCGAAGAAAGCCATAGTTGTGGTGAAGGAAGAGAGTCCAATACCTCGAAAGAAAGCTCGTAAAGAGGCTAAAAAGAGGCACCTGCAAAGGCTAGTGAAGGGGTACCTGCAGAGGAGAGTGAAGGGAAGTTTGCAGAGGCTAGTGAAGAGGTTCGCACAGAGGATCGTTCAGAAGTGACTACGACTGTGCTTGGGATGACCAAAGAGGACCTTGAAAGAAATTTCAAGGACATAGTTGATACCATGAGGGAAGGGTTTGGGACGTGCCTTAAGGAGATCAAGTATCTGTCGAAAAGGGTGGAAGCAGTGGAAAAGAAGGTCGGTATCCTCAAACAAGGGAAATAGACATTCTCTCAACACACTACCTCTCAACCTGAAGAGACATCCTCGCACGAACCAGGGGTTAGTAAAGAAGCCTCTCCCGGGGTTAGTTAAAGTGTTAATGGGGAGAAGGATAAAACACCTCTCGGAGAAAGTGTTAATGGGGAGAAGGATAAAACACCTCTCGGTGAAAGTGTTAATGGGGAGAAGGACAAAATACCTCTCGGTAAAAGTGTTAAAGCTGAAGATGAGTCTGCATCTGGGAGCCTTGTTCTATTCGCCAAATCTAAACCCACTCCAGCAGATAAACAACAGCAGGAGGCTATATATGAGGAAAAGAGGGAAGCTTCTTTGGCACTTCTCCGTGCAAAGTCTGAGCAAACAAGGAAACTTGCTGCCTCACAGCAATCTCCTTATACTGCAAACAGCACGGCCAAAGTGATCATTCCAAACAAAAAGCTTTCTAGAGGTTATAATCCATTTGCAACAATTGACAAGAAAAAGCTGAAGAAGCTCGCTGATTGGTTGAAAACTGATCTGTAAGTGATTGCTTTTCCCATAATAGCTTGCTTTAGTCTTCAAAAACTGATCGCTTTTCAACATTTTGTGTTTGCAGTCATTATCTTACACCTCTTGACAAGAAACCACGTACAAGTCCAACTTGGTGGTATCACGTCCTCCAGACCTCCTTATCTTGGCTGGAGGATTGTATAAGTCTTCTGCTATGACAAAACTGATTACTAGATGACTTACTGATATCTTCGTAGACGACTTACCATAAGTCATCTGGTAAGTCTTCTACGAAGAAGACTTCGTAGACGACTTACTTGTAAGTCGTCTAATATTATTTTATCTTCTGACTTGTATTATTTTATATGCAGCATATGGATGCTTGGATTAATGTTTTGAGGAATAGGTACGAGGAGACGCCACAACATTTCAGGAGGGAGAGAATGTGCTTCCTTGATCATCTCTTTGCTCAACAATGGAGATTCAACTACAAGGAGTTTAAGGACTCGGAGCCCGATGCCTACGGTTTAGGAAGAAGACTCCCTGGTGGGGCGTGGAATTATTATTCAAGCGCTTTACCATCATTTTGCTGGACGGACAAGATGTGGGGGACGAATATTGATGATATCTATGCGCCAGTGAACCACAACGACACTCATTGGATTGCTATGTTGATATCGATCCCTAAGAGGCACATAGTCGTCTGGGACATCATTCGTTCATGTATCTCCCCAGAAGAACTCGATGTGGTAATGGAGCCTTTTCTCCACATGATCCCTTATCTGCTTTTTGAGTGTGCTTCTATCGAACAACGTGAGCAGTTATCACTGGAGCCATTCACATATGAGAGACCAACCAATATCCCTCAGGCCCGAGGTGGTGATTGTGGCATGTTCGCTCTAAGGTACATTGAATGTCATGCTCTTGGGATACCATTTAACCAAAAATACTTTGCTAAGGCTAACGGGAAGTCTATGAGGGATAAGATGGCGGTGGATATATTTAAATAGCTTCCTAGCCAGCATGGGAAAGAAAACTGGACCTTGCTTTAGTCATTGGAACATATGATGTATGATAGACTAGGATTTATATTTGTAATGTATGCTAGATTAGGATTTGTATTTGTAACCTGATGTGTGTACTGGAACTTGATTTGTATTTATAATGTATGATAGATTAGGATTTGTTGTCATCTGGAAAGTCTTCTGAAATATTGGACGACTTAACAGAAGTCGTCTGAAAGTTAAGTCGTCTGAAATGTTGGACGACTTAATAGAAGTCGTCTTGGACGACTTAACAGACGTCGTCTTTAATACTGGTAGTGCAATTTGACAAAAAGTTGACACAAATTCTGAATACATAGAATAAACACAAATTCTTAATAAAAATTCTAAACACAAATTCTTAATACATAGACAAACTTAAGGTCTTCTGGACGACTTACTTGAAGGCTGGAAGACTAAACACTTGACGACTAACTTTAAGGTCTTCTGGAGGATAAACTCTGGACGACTTACTTGAAGGTCTTCTGGAAGACCTTCAAGTTAGTCGTCTAGTGTTTCCTTGCATTGTGGTTTCGTATGACCAGTTTCCTTGCACTTTGAGCATCTATAAACCATGTGTTGTTTGCGGGGTTTGCGTCCTCTCGTCCTGAATAGCTCCAATCAAGATTGCCATCTTGATTTCTTCTGTCTTCCCGGACCACGTTTTACCTCCGGAGGAAAGCATGTGCGTTCCTCAAATTGTTATCCAACACAAGGATATATATTCTCCAAGTATCCTGCAAACAAATAATCCTTTGAGTACACTGGATATACAAGTGTGGAGATATGCAAACCAGCATGTGTTCCAGCAGCTATAGCATGAGAGCAAGGTATTTGCTCCACTGCATAGACACCATAATTACAATTTCCATGTTCCAAATCAACCACACAGTCCATTTTGCCACCTTTCACAAAGAATCGCCATCCATCAATTGGTTGGACCCTCATCGTATCCGCTATCTCCGATTGAACAACAAGCAAGTATTCAACACCCCAACTATGGTGACTTGGGAGACTCAAAGCATCTTCTCTCCTTTTCCAAAACCACTTTCCTAGCTTCTCCCTTATGTACTCCAATAGGAACTGAGTCGGAAATCCTCTAGCTCGCTTCAGTGCGGAATTAATAGATTATGTGATGATGCTTGTTTTTATGTTATACTTGTCCCCCTGACAATAAACCCTTGACCATAGGCTGACATCGGCATTCTACAAATACGTTGCAATGTCCGGGTTTGCACTCCGTATCTCACCCATGTACCGGTCAAAATCTGAAACCGTATGGGCATAAGCAGCACATTTCACCAAGTACAAGAGATGTTTCCCTTTATACTTTTTGACAGTGTTATCTTGAAGGTGATAATAACATATTCCTCGGGTTGCCCAGGGAAATACCTTATCACACACACTTTTAATGGCCGCATGCCTGTCGGAGACAATCACCAGTTATATCTCTCAGAACTGGTTCGACAATCTTTTATATTACAACATTTGCCTTAGGAGCCTTGAAAACTCTTAACATCAGCAGCATTAGTACAACTTCCTCCATCAATGATCAGACTACAAACTTTGTCTTGTAACAAACACCTTTTATGAAACAAGTTCTCTCTTTGTTATGTCTCCCTGGCCTTTGACTGAACGTTCAATGCTCTCCTAGTGACTAGCATCTCCCCTTTGACAGGGTAATCCATGTCTTCTTCCGCCGAGTCCTGATCAGAGTTCTCATCATTAGAGATGATATCACCATTGGCTAAGACTGTCATGATCTTCTTACTTGTGCAGTCACTTGCATAGTGTCCAAACCCCTGACACTTGAAGCATTTTATGTTTCTGGCCCTACCTGGTGCTGGTATTCCTTTGCCCTTGTCATCATGAGTTGATGTTGATCCGCTTCCCTCCTTTGGTCGATCAAACAGCTTTTCATCCTTAGAGTAAGGTGATCTGGAGGCAGACCCAAAAGGATTGCGAGTGTTACCTCTCCATTTGTTCTGTTGTTCAATGAGAATGGCTTTATGGACCATCTCTTCAAGAGTGGCATACTCTTGCATCTCTAGTCTGTCTTGAATCTCCTGGTTCAATCCATCTTGGAATCTAGCAATTGTGTCTTCAAGGTCTTCTTCGACCTTAGCTTTGATCATAAGGGTCTCCATCTCCTGATGATATTTCTCCACACTCCTGGTTCCCTGAGTAAGTTTCCTGAGTTTCTTGTGAAGGTCTCGACCGTAATGACTAAGCACAAACCTTGCCCTCATGATCTCTTTCATCTCATGCCAAGAGGATATCTGCTCATCTCCATGATGCCTCCTAGTGTTGGATACATTATGCCACCAGCTGATAGCATACCCCTCAAACTCAGTAGCAGCTAGTTTTACCTTCATTTCCTCAGTAAACCTTTGTTACTTAAAAACAGATTCAATCTTTTGTTCCCATTCCCGGTAGGCGTCCGAGTCGGTTTTGCCTTGGAAAGGTGGAATCCTCAGCTTCAGGCTGCCAAGGTTGTCTTCCTGTTGAGGACGCCTGTTCTTGAACCTTTGAGGATGTTCATCTTCCTCATCTTCAGCCAATTCCTCTCGGTCATCCCTTGCTCTAACATGTGCTACTCGCCTCGGCCGTAGCGGCTGTCTAGCCACTACTTCTCCAGCTTCCCCTGCTACATCAGGTACACCTGCATTTAAACCATTGTTAGGGGGTATAACTTGAGCATAGATTTGCTCAGCATGGCCACTCAGTTGGCGTGTAATGTCTGCAAGCATTGCTTGAAATTGCAGTTGGTCCAATGTAATGCGCTGGACGGGTGGATCGGCCGCATGTTCGTCTTCTCTTCTATCTTCAGCCATGGTTTCCTGTTACAAGCTAGATCAAAAGGTTAGTAATGAACAAACTCTCTCTCTCACTCAGTGTTTAGGTTGTTCCCCTAACCTTTGCTTTCTCAAGAGTTCAGAATAGATCAAAGTTCAATCACCTAAGATCTAAAGCTATGACCGAAAGTGATTAGAGAGATGGAGAAGAGTTGTTTGCGTCAGCTGACTTTACCAACTCTAAGTTGGATTTCTCCTCAGCTTTGTTTTTTTATTTGGATCGATTGGTCTCTTTTTGTTTTGTTTTTTTCTTTTTTTTGTTATCAAGAGTGGCTCAACTGACTTACAATAGATAGAAAGAAAAGAAATTGATAGTGTACAGATGAATGATACAAGTACAAAAGCAAACCCTAACCTCCAAGGAGCCCTGATACCACTTGGTACGTCCTTGATAAGCTTATGGCTTGGATCACTTGCATGTTATGGTTGGCGGATGACATAAGAGGCTACTAGCACTCGTTGGTCGATGAATCTTCTCTTCAGAATTATGGAAGGAATCCAAAGATGCTTTGCTACTCTCTAGACGCATGATAACCCTGGGTAAAGTCTGAGATGGATCACGATAGATCACTCTATCCTAAGTGAAAGATCAATGTTCTTAGGCTGAACAGAGAAAGTACTGGAACGAGTAAAGCAATTGCTTAAGGTTTGTTTTTATAAAAGTTCTGCCTAAAACCGTAAACGGCTACAAGCTTATAAAGAAAAAATTGAAAGTATAAACCTACAGCATATTCTAAAAACCCACGCCTCTTCTAGAAAGATTTGGCTTAATCCTAATCCTAAATGAAGTTGGTTTTAAATCCTAATTCTACTCAAAGTTGGTTTTCTTCAATTACAAATCCATTAAACCAACACATTGGTTTGTCTTCTCTCTTGTCCTTGTCCTCTTATCTCTTCTTCACCAAATTGGCTTAGTGTTGAGTGGTCTCCTGATGGGCTTTGGCCCTAGCTCTGGTTGTTGGCCCAGTCCAAAAGCTAATGGGTTACTGTTGTTGATCGTTTGGCCCCTTTCTGGTCGATTGGGCCCTAACTGGTCCATCTTCTTGTCCAGCCCGTTCCAAGTTGTCAGGGCCTTGTTCTCCTTGCTCTCCAGGCCCAGATGGATCAAGAGAGTGATTGACATAGCTCCAGCTGAGATCAAACTCATTGATGGCCTCCTCTGGTCCATCTGGTTCAGTCTCACCTTCTGAACTCTCCTCAGTCTCCTCAGTCAGTTGCTTATCCTTGTTCGCACCAGTTAGGAGACCCCAACTTCCACAGAGGTCTCGGATTTCTGTTAAGCCAAACGCCAAGTAATCAGACAATGAAAACAGACGATATAATAAATCAATATAAACGAAAGAGACCAAAGAAGATCTTACTCCAAATTCGTGAATGAGCATTAGAACAGGTAAAGCCTCGACTGCAAGAGCTGTTGGCGAGTTCCCTAGTTCTAACCACCTAAGACTTCTAAACCTAGTTGAGTCACAACTCGAGAATAAAAAATGAAAATTGCTTAAATTGCTCTAAGTGCTAATTTTGTTGAGTGTTTTCTGTGTGGCATCTCTAGCCTTACTGTTCCTTATATACTCCTCCTTAAGGTGGTTATTCTTTCCTTTTCTGCCCCCGAGTCCAGTTTATCGATTTACGGAAATATTCCATTTTTCATCGATTTGCATGATTATCCCACGAAACTTAACATTTATCTTCCGGACTTGACATTTATCTTCTCCTGCGAACAAAAGATAAACAGTCATAGTATCTTTGGGCTTAATCTCGTCTAAAATCGTAAGTGTGCTTTTAGCCGCGTTTTTGACCATTTCAGGCTGTTTTTCGACATAAACATTTATACAATTTCTTCGAGAGAACACCTTTGGTATGAGGTTGGTTTTATAAGTAGTTCAAATTACTCGTAGAGTCGGGCCACTTTGGTGTTAAGTCAACCGTTTCCATTTTGTACAATCAATTTGAATTTATACGAGAAAACAAGTCTTTACGGTTTTTATCGTAAAGTTTCAACGGTAACTCCAATCGAGATGAAACAAGAGACAATGTGGTCAAGGTTCAAAGGAGAGACTGATTGGGACCGAGACAGGTGATTTCGATCCAACTCACCTGATGGTGAGTTGGACGTGGTCAATCCAAGTCGCCATTAGGTGAGTTGAATGAGATGATCCAACTTCCTTGATAGCGAGTTGGATAGAGACAATCCAACTCGCCATCAGGCGAGTTGGAAGAGCTGATCCAAATCGCCTGATGGCGAGTTGGATGGAGACAGTCCAACTCGCCATCAGGCGTGGATGGGCAATCTCGACTCGCCTGATGGCGAGTTGGACGGAGACAATCCAACTCGCCATCAGGAGAGTTGGTCGATCAATCCCAACTCATATGATGGTGAGTTGGATGGAGACAATCCAACTCACCATCAGGCGAGTTGGGCGAGCTGCTCCAACTCACCTGATGGGGAGTTGGACTTGGTCCATTGAACTCGCCGTAAGGCTGGTTCGACACGGCTGTCTCGATCATTTCGTTGCTCGAGGGACTTTCCCTGTAACTTGTTGTACAATTCTTTGTTAAATTTACACGAAGTTTAGTTTAGTTTTCCGCACTTTTTTATTTTCTTTTTTAGAAAAAAAATCTTTCAGGAACTTTCAGACATTGATTTTGTTGTGACCAATTTTTACCCTAACACCATCTTCATGTTCAAGAGCATCTGCACTAGGTGTATCAGTAGGAACATCAACCTTGAAATCACCATGAGACAATGTATAATGAGTAGCCTCTGAATTTGATATAATCCTAGGTGCAAGGATCAAGTCCATGAATGCTCACAACGACTGTGCTGAAGAAATAAGTAGTGGATCAAGTTGATACTTTTAAGAGATGCAGAATTGGCTCTCAGACTATCAGGGTTTTGCTTGCAATGTAAGGAAGATTCCAAAATACAGTAGACAAGCTTTGATCAAACAAGATCCAGAGAATGTTTTGAATAGAAAAGAGTTTGATAGTTCTTATTGAAATTTCGACCATGATATTAAGAGATGAAGACTGTACATGCACAACTTCTTGGAAACCCACAAAATAATTAAAATTAAGGCTCCCTTGAATACATAAACAAAGACTGAGTTCCAATTTGAAAATAGGCACCTCTCTTCCTCTTCTTTGACGAAAATTATGATAGAAATGGGCTTAGTTTCACCAAGAGGCCTTTGTATAAGTATAGTGTCCAAGCCTCATTACAAACCTTGTTTGGAAAATCCAATGGGAAAAAACCAAACCAAGGAAAAGAATGTAAGTCACAACACTTCTCTTTGATAAATGATCTAGGCAGATTGAATCATAACCAATATGGTTGGATAAGCACACTCTAGACTGCCCTGGATAGTGTGTAAGAGTTGATAAATAGCTTGCTGGAATGTCGCTTGCTTGGACCTAGTCATTGAACCAACTGGTTTAATCTTTCACTTCCTTAAATTCTGGTTCAAGCTGTTCCATCTCATTAGTTCCATCACTTCTTTTGCTTGTCAAGATCACGTCATCCTCTCCCACTTGAGAAGGATTTGACCTCAAATATGTTTCTTCTTCACAATAAGGAACTAAGTCAGTAGCATTGAAGCTTGAACTCACACTATACTTACCTTGGAGATCGAGTTGGTAGGTGTTGTTGTTGAGATTTTTGATGATTATGAAAGGACCATCTATTCTGAGCATGCGTTTGGATTTTTTTCATTAGGAATCTCTCCTTTCTTAATTTTATTCAAACTAAATCTCCTTCTTCAAAGACCATCTCCTTTCTTTCCTTTTTAGCTTGTTTAGCGTAGAGTTTGGTCTTGTTTTCTATATTGATCTGGGCCTTCTCATGTATCTTCTTAACAAGTTCATATTTATTTTGCCTATCCAAATTAACTCTTTCACTCAAAGGTAAAGGCATTAGATTCAAAGCTGATAAAGGTTTAAAACCGTAAACAATCTCAAATGGAGAAAACCTAGATGCAGAATGCTTAGCATGATTATAAGAAAATTCTACATGTAGCAAGGATTCTTTCCAAGTTTTAATGTTCTTTTGAATCAATGCACGCAACAAGGTAGACAATGTTCTATTGACAACTTCACTTTGTCCATCGGATTGTGGAGTGCAAGTAGTAGAGAAACAAAGTTTAGTTCCTAGCTTAGACCATAAAGTTTTCAAAAAGAAGCTAAGAAACTTGGTATCTCTATCGTAAAGAATCGTCCTCGGCATGCCATGAAGTCTAACAATTTCCTTAAAGAACAAACTAGCAACATTCACAACATCATCAGTCTTGTCACATGGAAAAAGTGAGCCATTTTAGAAAACTTATCAACAACTTCAAACACAAATTTCTTTCCATTTTTAGTTCTAGGTAATACAACAACAAAATCCATCGAAATGTCATGCCATGGATGGAAAAGAATGGGTAAAGGAGTATACAGACCCTGGTTTTGGATTTTGGACTTAGCTTGTTTGCAAGTTTTACACCTTTCACAAGCTTTCTCTACATCTCTCTTCAAGTGTGGCCAAAAGAAGTGCTCTTGCATTACATTCAGAGTTTTAGCCACACCAAAATGTCCCATAAGTCCACCTGCATGAGGTTCTTTGACAAAAAAAAATCTCACAAAGTGGAGTTAGGCACACATAGTCTATTTTTAAAGAAGAGAACTTCTCTTGAAGTATTTACCATGACCAAACTTCTCACAAGAAGCATCCATGTCTTAAAATTCAGAACCAGTGGCATATAAAGTCTTGATATGCTCAAATCCAAGTAACTTGGTTTCAAGAGTAGTTAAGAGAACATACCTTCAAGATAGTGCATCAACAACTATACTTTCCTTACCTTTCTTGTATTTGATCACATAGGGAAAGGTTTCAATGAATTCTATCCACCTAGCATGTCTCTTGTTCAGTTTCTGCTGTCCCTTTAGATGCTTGAGAGACTCATGATCAGTGTGAATGCTGAACTCTTTAGGCCAGAGAGAGTGTTGCCATATTTTTAAGGCTCTCACAAGTGCATAGATTTCTTTGTCATAAGTTGGGTAGTTCAGAGTAGCTCCTCCAAGCTTCTCACTAAAGAATTCTATAGGTTTCTTCTCCTGCATAAGCACATCACCTACACTAACACCAGATGCATCACATTCTATTTCAAACGTTTTAAAAAATCAGGAAGAGATAGAACTAGCTAGTTGGTAAGTTTGTCCTCTAAAGCTTGGAATGCTTCTTCATGTGCTTGTTCCCACTTGAACGCCTCGTTTTTCTTGATTGCTTCTGTTAGTCGTGCAGCCAAAGTACTAAAATCCTTGACAAATTATGTAGAAACCAGCTAGACCATGAAAGCTTCTCACTTTACCAAATGTTTTTGGACTTGACCATTCTTTGATAGCTTTGATCTTTTCTTGATCAACTTAGATTCCATCTGCACTCACAAAAAAACCTAAAAAGACAAGGTTATTTGTTCCAAAGGTACATTTCTTTAAGTTAGCAAACACGGATTCCTTTCTAAGCACTCCTAGAACCTTACTAAGATGTTTAATATGCTAATCCAAGTCCTTACTGTAGATCAGAATGTCATCAATGTAAACCACAACAAAATGACCTATAAATTGTCTAAGTAAATGGTTCATTAGTCTCATGAAAGTACTATGTGCATTAGTTAGCCCAAATGGCACTACTAACCATTCATATATTCAATGTTTCATTTTAAATGCAGTTCTCCACTCATCACCCTCTTTCTTTCTAATCTGGTGATATCCACTTTTCAAATCAACCTTAGAAAAGATTCTAGAACCATTCAATTCATCAAACATATCATGTAATCTACGAATGGGGTGTCGATACTTTACAGTGATATTGTTGATGGTTCTGCAATCGACACACAATCTCTAGCTACCATCTTTCTTTGGTACAAGCAAAATTGGAACTGCACATGGTCTCATGCTATCATGGATATGACATTCCTCCATAAGTTCAGTGAGTTGTTGTTGTAGTTCCTTGGTCACCAAAGGATTGGTTCTATAGGCTGGCTGGTTTTGGAAGTGAAGCTCCTGATATAAAATAGATTGATGATATATTCTTCTGATTGGTGGCCATCCTTGTGGATTTTCTTCTGGAAATACATCCCTGAACTCCTGCAAAAGTAATTGAATTTTGCTAGGAATGTCCTGCATTGGCCTTGTTATATTAAAATATTCCTTAAGCACAAACAATAAGTGAAGAAACTGACTTTCCTTTGTCTTATGAAGCAACAGATTGGCCGGCTGTTTAGCTTTTGATTCTGATGGAGCTTTGTTCTTTATAAGGCTATCTAATCGAAATGAACTTCTTGTGGTGTCAAAAGAACAAGAACAGTCTTCTATCTTTTGATGTAAAATGAGTATCTATTGGTTAACTACTCTTCTATCTGATTGCCAAGGTCTTCCAAGCAGTATGTGTCCAAAATCTATTGGCAATACATCACACAATACTTCATCTTCATGCTTCCCAATAGACAATGATACATTGACCTGGTTCTTTACTTCCACACTCCCTCATCATCAAGCCATTGTAACTTGTAGGTTGTTCGCCGCTTCATCACCTTCAAACCAAGCTTCTCCACCATTGTTTCACTTGCAGCATTGGTACAGCTTCCTCCATCTATAACTAAGCTGCAGACTTTCCCTGAACAACACAACGAGTATGAAACAAATTCTCTCTTTGTTCATCCCCAACAGTCTTGGTTTGCAGGTTTAGTGTTCTTCTTTTGACAAGTAACTCTCCTTTAGTAGGCATCTCTACTTGTTCTTCTTCTAACTCTCTTTGTACTCCTTATGATCCCACCTCTCTCTTTTCTCTAATGAGTATCACCTTTTTGTTAGAACAACTACTGGAGTAATGACCATAACCTTTACATTTGTAGCACTTAATGTCTCTTGTTCTGGATGCAGTGGCTACTCCTTTCCTTTTACACTTTGTTCTTCCATCTTTGGTTTGGAGAAAGCTATATAATCTTTTGTCTTGTAGTCTCTTTGATAGTTTGGCTTGATGTATCCATATATAGGCTTGTAACCCTTTCGTTTTAGTTACTTTTCAAACATTATTTCCTTGTGCAGAAGCTCATCTAACTCCACGTAATGATGAACTTCCAATCTCTCAACGATGTCTCTATTTAGTCCACCCATGAATCTAGCAATTGTTGCCTCTCTGTCCTCTTGAATCCCAGCTCTTAGCATAAGCATTTCCAACTCCTTGTAATACTCTTCAACTCATCTACTACATTATGACAATCTTCTAAGGCAGCTCTCTGCGATAATGGCTCGGCACAAATCTCTTCCCCATGATAACATTCATCTGATTCCATGTTTCAATAGGAAGATCTCCTTCCCTTCTTCTTTCTGTAACTAGATTATCCCACCAACTCAAAGCATAATCCGTAAACTCCGTAGGAGCAAGCTTCAGTTTGTACTCTTGAGGATAATCTCTGCAATTGAACACAAGTTCAATCTTTTTTTCCAATTCTAGATACTCTTCCGGATCAGCAGTTCACTTAAACTTAGGAATTTTTAATTTCAAACCACCCAGAGGATCATTGGTTTTTGTCATATCTCCTTTATCTTGCCTTCTTCTTCTGAAGCCATTGGATCGGTTTATATAGTTATAGTAGCTTTCTGTAGCAGATTGGTTTGAACTCCTTATGGGTTTCACATGATCTGAGTTCACAATCTCATACCTGAAGTTCTCTAGTTTTTGGTCCATCAAAGTAGAGATCCGTGCGGTCAAAGCATCCAGCAGTAGTTGATTCATTCCATTGTTTTGGTTCCTTTCTTCTCCCATGGTTCCTGATAAAATTGCAAACACTGAACCAGTAAATATGTTCACAGAAACATAGTATTGTTTAACAGAAAAAGTACACGAATCAGATTCCAATTTTCCTCGAAGAACCCTAACTCTTTTCTCTGAAATTTTGTGGATTTTCAATTTCAACACTTGTCCTAGGTAGATCAGGCCCTAATGATCATATTTCTAACAAGTTTTAAACTTAGAACAGATTTGATCACAGAGTAGTCTACTTTTGTTGGATGTGAAAAATACAACCTTTGGATGGAGATCTGCTCTGATACCACTTGATATGATCCTAGGTGCGAGGATCAAGTCCATGAATGCTCTCCAGCGATTGTGATGATGAAATAAGTAATGGATCAAGTTGATACTTCTAACAGATACGGAATTGGCTCTCAGACTATCAGGGTTTTGCTTGAATTTTAGGATGAATCCGAAATACGCTAGACAAGCTTTGATCAAACAAAATTCAGAGAAGGTTTTGAATAAAAAGGAGTGTTATAGTTCTTATTAAAACTTCAACCAAAATATTAGTGGGGTCAAAATCGTTCATGGCAAAATCAATGGCTAAAATCTACTGAGAAATACGGCTTAGGAAAATATGAGCTAAAAATGTTGAAGAACCTACACCGCATAAGCCGAGCCTAGTTAAGTAAAGATACGAGGATAAAACTCCATTTATTCTATCTTAGACAAGAAATGGAAGAGTTTCTATCCAAACATGAAAAGATTGGAGAAACATTCTTGTGGAAGGTTTTTGCGATAAATCACAAGTTTTTACGAAACAATATGTCTCAAGACAAAAGTTGAAAAGTTTCCACAGAAGAACATTATAGGAAAATCTATAAGATAATCTTCTGCAAAACAACTTTCAGGAGATCTATACATAAAACTGACATAAAACAAACCAAGTAGTTCTGAAAATTCACGAAGCAATCAACGGAGAAATGAAAACAAAAGAATGGGCCCAACACTTTCACATCGCCCAACAGTGCATCTCATCACCATAGAGCCTCAAATATCCCTCATGGAAAAATCACTCTCGTTCCACATCACCATAAGGCAACCACACCGACTTTTCCTCGTCGCCAGCGGGCGATGACTCCCTCTCATCGCCTCTTCGCCAGCGGGTGACGACTGCCTCTCTACGCCTTGTCGCTAGTGGGCGATGACTCCCTCTCTGCGCCTTGTCGCCAGTGGACGACGACTCCGTCTATGCGCCTCGTCGCCAGCGATTGAAGACTCCCTCTCTGTGCCTCGTCGCCAGCAGGCGGCGACTCCCTCTTTGCACCTTGCCGCCAGTGGACAACGACTCCCTCTCCGCGCTTCGTCGCCAGCGATCGACGACTCCCTCTCTGCGTCTCATCTCCATGAGGTGACAACACTCTATAAAACTAAGAGTACACACCGGCAAGACTGTCCGTTGCTCTGTTGTGTCGATTCGGTTCATTCACACATCTTCACAAGATAGAGAGAAAGCCTCCAAAATTACCAAAATTAAATAATTCAGTTAAAAAATATACAACTATAAAGAATAAATAAAAAATAAAAATCTTCTCTACTAAAAATACACACGTCCTCGGTGGAAAGGCATAGAAAACAAAAAAGTCAGACTTCTAAAAGGAATAAGGAGAGAAACTTGCATATTTTATTTTACACCCTACTTTCTTAATATTTTACAGAAATTAATATAAAACTTATGTTTATTTCCTAAACATGCGTTAGCGGGGTGATTTATTGCATTTCTATGGTTTCTTATCATTATTTTTCATTCATTTTGAGTCCATTTAAATTGTATTTAGATGTCTATATTACATTTGCATATTCATTTCCATCTTTTAGATATTGGAGCAAATACTTTTAGTTTTTAAAGCAATTGGAGCAGATTAAGCCATAAGGGCTGGATTGAAATATCTACTTGGATGAAGGTCTTAAAAATATCTTTTGAAGCTCATCATTTGTCACGACAAAGGAAATTGAGTAAGCTTTCCAATGAAAGTAATCTCAAGTCGACCGAAGCCAATATTCTAAGATGTATGGCTGTATTACTGGGCACATGTTCGTACCCAAACATCTCCAACAGCCAAAACTGACCTCCCAGACCGACTGCTGGGTCAACCATTTACCCGTACAAGCTATGCGGCCCACCAGAGGACAACCCAAGCGGTCGATCATCTCCCACCCATCGCCCATCGGCCAAGAAGAACTGCTCAGACCGACCGCTGGGTCGACCACGTACCCGTCCAAGTTATACGGCCTGCCAGCAGACAAACCAATCGGTCAACCATCGACCAGTCCCAATGGCCAGTCCCAGCGGCAGCCTCAACCACGATCGACCCATCCGACCCAAAAATTCATGGGTCGACCCGGGACTGTCGGGATGACTTGGTCCGACTTCTCTAGCCTATAAATATTGTTTAAACCTAATTTTGCAGATATATCTCATTTTCTCTAAATACTTTTTCTAATCTTGTAAAATCTTGAACCCTTTGATCATTTTAAGGAAGTACTTCATCTTATATTGCTCATTAAGATGATTAGCCTTAAATTTTACATGAGTTTAAGGTCTTTCATAGGATTAGTAAGTAGACTCTTTTTGGATTCATGAGTTAGGGTGATTAGAGTGACTAAGTGAAGATTTATGGTGTTTAATGTTAGATCTACTTATTTCCATGCTTGTTGAGTGTTTTTAATGCTAGTTTAGTTTTGATCTCTCTAAATTAGACCTCAAGATATTTCACACCCCGAAGGTATTTGATGAAATGTCTATCCAACTCAGCTTTGCTCTATGCTTGCTTAACCAAAGATATTTTATGTTAGGAAAGCTTAGATAGTTAGTAGAATTGATCTTAATGATTATTTGATTGAATTAAACCAAAGACATTTGATGTTTGATGATTGAAGGAAAATGAAAATTTATCTCGACAAAGGACTTGTTTAGGATTGTTGTCTAGACTTAAGGAAATATATTGATTGAAAACTTGCCACTCTAGATTGAAAGCTTGTCATATTTTCCCTATTGATTGAAAGTTTACTTCTTGCACTTTTTTCTTGATTCAATTTGAGATCAGCTTGTTTTATTTTTCTAGGATCTTACCTTGTTACCACTCATCTTTTTATATTCTTAGATTAGGGAAATTTGTGTATCCTTAGTGTTATAGATCACTAATTCCTTGTGGAGTTGATCCTAAAGTGTTACAATGAAATAATTTGATTGTGGCATTGTTTACACAATAGGTTAATTGGTTGTGTGTGTGTAAACGCAAAAAAATCAATTTAGCATCGTTGCCGAAGAACTAAGTAGATTTATCATTAGGATTTCAAAGTTTCTTGAGACTAAACTTTAGTTTCCTATGCTTTGTTTTACTTTGTATAGCTACTAAAAATTTATTCTAGCTTTTGTTCTCTGCAGTAATGGATGCATACTACTTTGATTGGCCACAAGAAGAGGAAGAGACATTTGAAGATTGAAGATGAACCATATGTGGAGCAATCCTTTCATGAAAGTGTACTCACACCAAAAAAAGTGTGAAGGTGAATGAGCTTTGAGAAGAGAAACCAATGATGACAAGTAGTGACATGGCAGCTATGCGCAGGTTAAATCTTATGTCACATCGGGAAACACTAGAAGGAAGAGAGCTCACATACGTTGAGATACATATTGCTTATCAGATCAAGGAGGTAATATACTAGGTTCCCCCAACCCATATCGAAGGTATATGCAACTAGATGACTTAAGAGTAGAAAATCTTGCTAGATACTCATCTTGAAGATTTTTTTGACAAGAGTTATTTGTGTGCTTCAATTGATCTAGAAATTGACTTTTTGATGCTTGATGAACCTAGACCTCTTCTTGAACTAGCTGATTTAGGGGATAAACTTGATGTGTATAGGCTCTTGCTTCTATAGAAAACCCCCATGTCAAAAACAAACATGAGAATGTGAATAATGTTTTTTATTTGATTGATTCAGATAAAGTAGACTATTTTGTGAAAACCTCGTTTAAACCAGTAGTTGACTTTGTGTTTTCAACAAATTCATTTGATTCTCATGTCCCTCTAAACCTCAATGAGTATTTCATAATTAATGATACGTCTAAGTTGAAGCTCTTTGATGAAAATCTGTCTACTTTCTATGAACAGTAGTGTGCTCCTTTGCACACTTTGTTTCTTGTTCTTGAAGGAGAAAGACGAAAGTTGCATTGGCTCAACCTTTTGATAATTATGACTAGCAAGCACACCAAAGTCAAGATAGAGACTTTAAACAAGCCTGCTTGGGAGGCATTCTCAAGTTTATCCATTGTATATATTTCTTTATCTTTTGTTCTTTTAAAAGTTGTTTAATAGTGCGGTGGAGGTTTTTCAAGTTAAGTCAAGCACGACTCATTGTGGCCGATGTGAAGCATCTGGAAGCAACATTTGACACCCACGTTCACTTCACCGCTTCAGCCCGTGTTTACTTGTGAAATAAAACTGAGGCCAAGGGTCTTCTACCACCCAATTCAGCCAATAAAACCAAGTGTCACTCCAACCTTGTACATATTGAGTTATCATGTTTATTTCTTTCCCTTAGATCTCTTCTTTGAGCTTACTCTCACACATGGAAATGTGTAAAGTAAGTTTGGGGGAAAGTGTACTATCTCACATCGTTTTCTATTTTGTTTACTTGTCATGAGTCTCATGCATTGCATTTGCATACTTATTTTCATAGAAAACACCAAATATTTGGAAATTTTCAAGAAAATCACAAAAGAAGCATTTAGTTGCATCATTTGGATCTTTAAGATTGACTCTAGAAGCATATAAATTGCATTCATGCATTGGAAAAAAACTTATAAAGAACTCATGCAAAGAACTCAATGTGAAACTCTTCTCAATCATAATAAGTAGCTTGAGCATCTTCTTGATAACTTGTAGACTTATAGCCTTGAAAACTCCTCTTGAAACTTGTTTGATTGATGAAGTTTGCTTGTCCTTGAAACCAAATCCAATCTTACTTGAGCTAATGAACCCAATCTATCTTTCTTATGGGCTCTTGTTGTGCATGATCATGATTAACTCACACACACTAGAGTTTGTCTATTCCTTTTCCACCAATCTTTGGAAACTCAAGTGGCCATCTCTCCTTTGGATGATTCTCCACACCTTTAATCTTACCTTCCTTTCAATCCATTATTAATTTGAAGAGTGGAGTCTTTTCTGAAATCTTGAGATGTGCATAATGTTGAGAGTATTAGAAATGACAATGGTCAATCCTCATTACTTACTAGCTTTGGGATCTCATGATTGTGTAGTTAATAGGATGGGAAGGGAGTATTGAGTGTTTGATCCTTGACGGCTGAGAGAAAAAGTGAGTGAAAAGAGTGAATTCAAAACTTTAAAAAGAGATAAGATACTAAGGATCAAATAAAAAGAAAAATTCAAAAGAAAAGATTAGCTCAAAAAGTGTCAAAAAAAACCCCTCAGAGAAAAAAAGAAAGATCCAAAAGAGTAGGGAAAAATAAGAAAGAAAAGATCTAAGGCTAAGAGAAAGAGTGAGTGAGTCCCTAGTAGGTAAAAAACAAAGAGTTTTAAAAGTGAAAATATTCTTGAGTGTTCTTGGGGTCTTTAGGTGAGTTAAAGGGAGTTTGCATTGGGAATCAAGGGTAGAAATTTCTTAGTGTTTAGAAAATTGGTAGAACAATGAGGATTGGGAATTGTATGCATGAATTGTTCTCTTTCTTAGATATATTATGCATAATGTTAAGCTACTTATTCTTGAGAATAAACCACCATGAAAAGAACTTGATAACCCTCTTACTTCACTATAGATTCAAGCCCTTTTCTCACCAAGCCACATTATTAGGACCAATTTCCTATTTGCAAGGGTGCACTTATGATTATTGTTTAATGAATGTGAGAGTTGAGTGATTGGTTTGCTTTTGGAGTCTTGAGAATGGGTGTAAGAGATCATAGAGTTGAGATAGGCCTAGAGAAGTTAGAGTTTGATAGGATGTCTTGCTCTTGCTATTTGAAATGATTATGCAAGGATATCATGCTGATAGCTTTGAAGTGTTCCTTTTGGTGATGAGCCCTCACCTTCAAACCTCTTCTCCTTCTTGGCTTTGAAAGTTTACTTAAGGACAAGTAAAGGAAAATTTTGTGGGAGTTGATGTCTTTTTTTATGGTTTCTTATCATTGATTTTCATTCATTTTGAGTCCATTTAGGTTGCATTTATATGTCTACATTGCATTTGCATATACATTTGCATCGGTATTGGAGTTGTTACTTTCAGATTTTGGAGCAACTGGAGCGTATTAAGCCATAACGGGTTGAAATATCTACTTGTATGAAGGTCATTAAAATATCTTCTGAAACTCACGAGCGGATAACCCAGGCGGTCACCCATCGCCCAGCGACGAAGACTGACTGCCCATACCGACAGTTGGGTTGGCCACATATTCGTCCAATTTATGCGACCTGCTAGTGGACAACCCAGACGGTCAACCATCGACCAGTCCCAGGAGCCAGCCTCGACCGCTGGTTGACCCAGAGGCCGACCTCTACCGTGTTTGACCCATCCGACCCAAAATTTTATGGGTTGACCCGGGATTGTCGGGTTGACCCAATTTGGCCTCTCTAGCCTATAAATACTGTTTAGACCTAATATTTTAGATATATCTCACTTTCTCTCAAGACATTGTCTATCTTGTAAAAGCTTGAACCTTTTCATTTTAAGGAAGTACTTCGTCTTATATTGTGTTTTTCTTGCTTAGTAACATGATCAGCCTTAAAATTTGCATGGGCTTAAGGTTTTTCATGAATATTAGTGAGTAGACTCTTTTGGATTCATGAGTTATGGTGAATAGAGTGATTAAGTGAAGATTTAGTGTGCTTAATGTTAGATCAATCTATTTTCTTGCTTGTTGAGTGTTATTAATGCTAGTTTAATCTTGATCTCTCTAAACTAGAGCTCTAGACATTTCATGTCCGAAGGTGTTCACTGAAATATCTGAACCAACTCAACTTTTCTCCTTGCTTGCTTAACCATATAGTTACTAGACTTTCTCTTAATTATTGCTTGATTGAACTAAACCAAATACATTTTGATGTTTGATGATTTAAAGAAACTAAACATTTATCTCGACAAAGAACTTGTTTAGGATTGTTTTCTAGACTTAAGGAAATAGATTGATTGAAAGCTTGTCACTCTAGATTGGATCTTAGTCACTTGAATGATCAAATGTCTATGCCCATGAATCTTATTTTCCCTATTTATTAAAATTTTAGTTCTTACACTTATTTCTTGATTGAATTTGAGATCACCTTATTTTATATTTCTAGGATATTATCTTGTTACCACTCATCTTTCTATTTGCTTATTAAGGAAATTTGTGTATTTAGTGTTATAGATCATTAGTTCCTTGTAGATTCGATCCTAAAGTGTTACAATAACATGTCATATTCGATTGTGGCATTGTTTAAACAATAATTTAGTTGGTGTGTGTAAACGCAGTAATCAATTTGAAACCATTGCCGGATAACTAAGTAGATTTATCATTAGGATTTTAAACTTTCTTGAGACCAATCTTTATTTTCTTTTACTTTTTTTTCTTTGTATAACTACTAAGCTTTTATTCTAGCTTTTGTTCTTTGTAGTAATGGATGCAAGCTACTTTGATTGGTCATAAGAAGAGGAAGACACATTTAAAGATCACATTGAAGATGAGCCATATCTGGAGCAACCCTTTGATTAAAGTGTACTCACACCATAATAGAGTGTGAAGGTGGATGAGCTTTACGTAGAGAACCAAACGTTGGCAAGGAGTGACATGGCAGTGATGCCTAGGTTAAATCTTATGTCACATTGGGCAACACTAGAAAGAATAGAGTTCACATACATTGAGATACAAATTGCTCATCAACTCAAGGAGGTGATATACTAGATTCCACCAACCCATCTAGAAGGTATATGCAATTAGGATTTAGAACTTCATTTTGAAGATATTTGTTTGCCTTGTGTTGAAGATATTGCTTCTGATTTGAATTTTCATGTGCTCATCAATGAATATCTTGATATGATATGTGAAACTAGAAAACTAGAAGACTTAGAAGTAGAAAAACTTGCTAAAGATCATCTTGAACTTTGTTTTGACAAAAACTATATTTGCGCTTCAATTGTCTCGAAATTGACTTTTTGATGCATGAACATATACCTCTTCTTGAACTAGCTGATTTAGGAGATGAACTTAATGTGGATAGGCTCTAGCTTGAGATAGAAAGCCCCCATGTCAAAAACAAACATGAGAATATGAATACTATGTTTTATTCGATTGATGGAGATAAAGTAGACTACTTTGTGAAACCTCGTTTGAACTAGTAGTTGACTTTGTGTTTCCAACAAATTCATTTGATTCTCATGTCCCTCTAAACCTCAAGAAGCATTTCATAATTTATGCTACATCTAAAGTGAAGCTCTTTGATGAAAAACATTTTTACTTTCTATGGACAATAGTGTGGTCCTTTGCACACTTTGTTTCTTGTAGGAGTAAGACTAAAGGTTTACTGGCTCAATCTTTTGATATTTATGACTAGAAAGAACACCAAAATCAAGCTAGAGACTTAAGACAATCGCGTTTGGGAAGCATTCCCATGTTTATCCATTGTATATGTTTTTTTATCTTCCGTTTTTTAAGTTGTTTAATAAGTGCAGTTAGGTTTTTTAAGTTAAGTCAAACATGACTCACTATGGTTGATGTGAAGCACCCCGAATCGACTTTAGACACCCACTTTCATTTCTCCACTTCAGCTCGTGCCTATTGGTGAGATAAAACCAAGAACAAAGGTCTTCTACCACCCAATTTATCCAATAACTTCAAGTAAGTGTCACTCCAACTTTGTATATATAGAGTTATCATGTTTATTTCTTTCCCTTAGATCTCTTCTTTGAGTTTACTTTTCTTTGGTTCCCGATTGATTGAATTGAAGCACATGTACCACCAGCTACTACATTGCAAGGCACGTATCCCGTTCGGTTTGAAATACCAAGAGAGCTATATTTGATCTTTAGCCATACACGAAACAGAGGATAAAGTGAAAGGCTGACTAAGTCGGCCATAGACGGACCGGATAAACTAATCCTAAACTTCATAGATGTAGAACTCATACCTCCTGTGAAACATAAGTTTTAACTCCGGAAAGAATGTGTGACAAGTTGTCCCGCGGAATGTGTAACATCCCGAGTTATGATTTGGAAAGGCTTAAGAGAATTGATTTGGCTACCTATGTCACCAAAGTTGACTTACCTTTTCCGTCACACATCCGTTTAGAACTCCAGAGTTAAGCGTGCTTAGGCTGGAGTAGTGAAAGGATGGGTAACCTATCGGGAAGTGATTCGCGATACCGTGTGAGTGAGGCCAAAACACGGGAAAAGGTCGGGTGGTGATTGCAGGGTCAGTAAACAATGATTTCGAGCCTTAGAAAAATTAACGCACCGACCGTCGGACAGGGGTGGGGCCCACGAGCCCGATAGAGGGATGGGTGACTCACCGGTAGGGGCGGTCGGGGTGTTTCAAGTGGTATCAGAGCTGGTTAGCCGTCTCGGTTCTGACCTGGGAGACGTCTTGAGACCTGTCGTGGGACGCAACGAGGGCGTTGCGTTCTTTGAGAGGGTGTGAATTGTAACATCCCGAGTTGTGATTTGGAAAGGCTTAAGAGAATTGATTTGGCTACCTATGTCACCAAAGTTGACTTACATTTTCCGTCACACATCCGTTTAGAACTCCAGAGTTAAGCGTGCTTGAGCTGGAGTAGTGAAAGGATGGGTGACCTATCGGGAAGTGATTCGCGATACCGTGTGAGTGAGGCCAAAACACGGGGAAAGGTCGGATGGTGATTGCAGGGTCAGTAAACAATGATTTCGAGCTTTGGAAAAATTAACGCACCGACCGTCAGACAGGGGTGGGGCCCACGAACCCGATAGAGGGATGGGTGACTCAGGTAAGGGCGGTTGGGACGTTACAGAATGGCTCTACCACAAACCTACTACGAGGAAAAAGTACAATTTCTCGAGCGTTTTTTCATTTTGGAAGTACTAATTCAAAAAATAACCTTCTTAAAAATTAAGGCAACAGTAATTATTTATAGTTATTTGTCACTAAGTACAAAACTACAAAGTGGTAATCCCTTGCGAAGAAACAATAAAAAAGAGATAAATCCACAAAAGAAAGGGAATATACGGTAATATTATTTTGGGCAAATCTCTTAAATAACCCTTTTTGAAATTTTTGTCACAAAAATAAATTTCAAAAACAAAAATGACCAAACTAGATCTTTTTATTTTTTAAAAATTAATATTTTTTATTTAATTTTTCAATTTTAAACCCCACCCCCAAAACCTCATCCCATAACTCTAAACCCTAAGTTTAGATTAGTTAACCCAAGGGATATAAACGTATATTTACCCCTAAAATCCCACTCCAAAAAGGTTATCTTTATCATTTTTTCTCTTAAAGTTTATTTTTGTGACAAAAACTTTTTTAGGTCTATCTTAGAGTATTTCTCTATTATTTTTCTAATATTTTTCCTCGAGTTTTTTTTTTACCATAGAAAATTAAAAAAAAAAATAGACAAAAGTAACAAAACTCCAAAAACATGATTAAGGCTTTTCCTTGAAAAGGGAGGCTAATCCGGTCACAACCTTCACTTCTCTCTCCACCGCCACATCATCATAGCCGCCGACAACAGACGGAAAAGGAGAGGAGGAAGAACTAATCACTCCCGAAGATAAAAATTTCTCCTCAAAAACCATCTCAAGCTCTGCACAATCCACCTCCAGCTCTGCCGCGGCCGCCGCAAGAGGCAGCTCCTCAGCGTTTCCAGAGGCTCGGGTGTAAGACGATAGCCATTTGGATCGCATGTACTCGGATTTCCTCCACGGAGGCAAATGCATCCCGTTCTTCTTCAAGCTCTGTTTTGCCGCGCCGGAGATCAAAGTTACGATCTGACTTAACCGATCGGATTTTCCGACGAAGATGAACGGTAGAGATTGAAACAAAGCGTTGTAACCACTCGTCTGTCTCGCGATATCGAACTCAGATCTGAACTCAACGTCGATTAAGAACCGTTCTTCGCCAAGAATCACGTCTATGTACTCGTAATCACCAGCTGGGAACGATGGAGATTTATCCCAATTCGATTTGCAAATTGAAGAATCGTAGTGAAGACATAAGAGTCCTTCGTTGACGATCTTCCTCATATCGTCTTTTCGTTTGACTGATTTGTTCTTATCCACAATCTTCGCCACGTCAGCTAACAGATTCTTCTCGGCGAGGCTCGTGCATTGGATCAAACTCTGTGATTACGATTCGGTTAATACAATGATCAAGAGAGAGAGAGGTGTGTGAGAGTAAACAGTGTATACCTTGAGATGATCAGAAGCGTCGCCGTACAGATCTGATTCATCGTCGGAGAAGCTATCGTTGTTGCCGTTGAAGCAACTGCAGCGGTTGCGTCCACATTTGTATTGCTTCTCGTTGTTCTCCTCTATGAAATTCTGAACCATCTTGTCTAAACAAACCGAGCTCGGCTCCAACTCCGTCACAGCGGGGGATGAGCTCCTCGTAAACGGCCGATCAAAGAGACGCTTGAGGCGAGATTTGAGCACCGGCTTGGGTGTTGCTTCCGGTTTAGCTACGGCAGGTGAATCGATATCAATCGGTTGGATCTTCATATTAAACGGCATCGTTTACCAAAACAATGATCAAACTTCCCTCTCTCTTCGCCAAGTGTGGTCCAAGTCAATTTCTCGTTCAAAGTAGATTAAGACACAGACGACGAGAAACGAAAACAGAAAATTCAAAAACCTCAGATTGTCAAAAATGCTATCTCCAAAGATTAAATAAGAAGGAAGAATCTAACAAAACCTCTCAGCTAATACAAGAAGAAAACCTAAACCGTCTTCTTCAATTTAGCGGATCATTTTCACAAACGAAGCAAAGTATAATACTACTTGACAAGGAAAACAAAAGAGTATATGAGATGGATCAGCGACGATTTTCACGGAACACGTGACGGCGATGGTTGGAGAAAGAGACGTAAACAGCGAACGTGATAACCGGAATAATCACTTTCCCGGCGAGATTCATCGCCGGAGAATTTATAGGTAAGCGACAACTCGAGAGAGAGGGAGAGAAAAAATGATTTTTTATAATAAGAAGAAATATATTTTCTGAGAACTGTTATTTTCCGGTGTGGGTGAAGAGGGTTGGCTTCGTCTTTATAACGGAACAGAGAAAAGAGGACCAAAGATGGAAGCTACAAAATATAAAATGCCACGTCAGATAATCCGTGCCAATTTTCTTTTGTTACCGTTTGACCTTTAGTGGGACGAGACGGATTTTTCTTTTTTAATAACTTGTTTTGTCTCACAATGAAGGAGGTAAATTCTTTTTACGGAGACGTGTCAGTAACTGGTTATAGTTAAATTATGTTTATGTCCTCCACTACCGTCGAATATCCCGCACTATCCGAAAATGGATTATTCCTTAATTTTATTTATAGTGGAAACTGGCTCTAAACCAATAGGTAAATAACACGTGTCTTATCTAAACCATATACTCCTCGTCCTGGACCGTCGGGGTATATTGTCCTCTTATGAAAAAAGTAAAATACAAAACTAGTTTGTAAAATTAAATTATTTTTTAATAGTTAATGTATGATCTGCTTCTTCAAGTAATAATATAATTTTAGTAAATATGGGGAAAATATATATTCGGACTGACCACTAAAGGACAAAAGAAAAAGTATGTTATGGCAGTAATTATCTGAATGTGAAATGATAACAACATACACTATAAGCTATTTAAAGATTAAAGATTATACCACATGCTGTAATTATGAGTCTTTAAGCTTTGCTTCATTAACCGCATTTAAATCACAACCCTTTAGTTAAAATCCCTGTTCAAAAAGACGGCCGCCTAGCCGCTTAGACGGCCGCTTAGGCGCTATGCTCCACTCATCCGCCCCGATTAATGTAAAATCCGTCTAAAAAATCAGATGTTCGATTTTAGTCCGTCTAGACCATCTAAATGACCGCCTAACCGCCTACATGACCGCCTAGCCGCCTAATTAGCCGCCTAATTTATTTATTTTTAAAAAAAATATTTTCTTAATTTATTTATTTGATCTAAGATATTATAAATGCAACTTATTTGCATAATTTTGATAAAAATTATACCGTATTAAGTTTATATTTTTATATGTGTGTGATTTATGTAATTTTAAATATGAAAATTTATTAATTTATAAAAAATAAAAATTAACATGTTTTATAATACATTAAACGATATAAAATTCTGTCCCGCGTAATTTCCGCTTAATCCCCGATTTTCTCGCTAGGCGCTAGACCTGACCTAGCCGCCCGACTAGCGCCTAGCGTCTTTCATAACAGGGGTTAAAATTACTAAAATTCATGCAAAAGACGGAGCCCAAATCTTTGACCATTTGGTCTTATTCATTATAAAGAAAAATAATGTGCACAGAAAACAAAAGTAAACGTAAAACAAATAAAAATAATAAAAAGTTAAATAGAGTAAAAGTAAAAGTGTAATTGAGCATTTATGTACCGTTGAAAACGAATAAAAAGCTAAGAAGATGACTCTTCCTTCGTACGCACGTATGCAATTATCTTAGCTGCAGGTAAACTCTTAGCTGCAGGTAAACTAGAGTACAACCAACTACATTATGAGTTTTATAATGGCGAAGGCTCGTTTTTTTTTTCTTTGTCAACTTTTATTTTATTATTCAGCAAGATCCAAATACATATTTCCAAGTAAGAAATTTGGGCAATAAGGAAAAATACATCAATCTCGAGAAGGATTTACTGCTTATTTTGCTAGACCACTTAGAGCAACTCCAATGGTAATTAAATTTTTCATAATCCATTGGGAGAACCTCTTTGAGGTTCTTAATTTTTCTTTTTAGAAATTGAATGACTGGATCTTATTACCATAGTGGTTAAATAATTTAGTGGCTTTTATCTTCTGAGAAGATTTTCTCCTTTGTGAATGGTTGATTTTTCTTATGGGTGTATTGAGGATGTCTGTTTGATTTTGATGTTCTTTATTTTGTATATTATTCATACTCTGTTTTTGAATATGCGAAACAGAGTGTCTGTTTCTTCTCATTATTCAATAAAACTCAGCTGTAGAGAAATAATGTCTTCCCAACCAATACAATCATGCCACGTTAGAAGTGTTTACCAATTCTTAAAGTCCTTTGTTAGGCAGTGGTTCTGTACTTTTAAATCATTTTTCATTTATTTTTTTTTTATTTTTTCTTTTAAGAGCCCGACATTGAAACCTCCGTTGGAGGTGGTCTTAGTAAGTAAATACCCCCTTCGTTTTTAATATATAGGAGTAACATTTCAGAGAATTTTTTTTTATTTCAAATTATATAATATTTTCGATTTTTAATGTAATTTTAACTTTTATGATATATAAATAACTACTTATATTATGTAATATATTTCTCTATTGACTGAATTATAATTAGTTAAATAGTTAATGATATTTTTACCTAAAATATAATACAAATGAAATGTTTGCTTAATTTATGCTAAAAACAGGAGTAATATTTTTTTCCATTTTCAGAAACTGCATCATGCATCTTAAATTCTTTAATACCCACTTGTATTTGTATAATTGTTTGTACTGATCATATTCTACACATTATTTAGTTATTTACACATTCTACATTGCAAATGTTTTGCTACAAACATTTCAAACTTATGCAATGTATTGTTTTAATGGGTTCGAACCGTCCGATAGATACACAGAACAGTAAAACTATTTTAAGATGGCAAAATATTATAATAACTGGAACGGTAAAAGGTCGTACGTAAATGGTGAACATAGTTTATTGTAATTTTATATGATTCAATAGGTAGGATGTTATATACTTATTCAAAATATAACATATGATACCTCAACTTTACAAATGTATATATATACTCCTTTCATTTCAAAAAGGTTCACATTTTAGAAAAAAAATATTGTTTCAGAAATGTATATTTTACATTTTTAATATATTATTTAATGATAACTGTAAATTTCAAAGAAAACATAACTGTATTTATCATAAAGTTTCTGGTTAAAAAATAATTAATTTCAAAATATTAATCATTCGTAATCAAAATTAAATATATTTTTAATATATTAAAAAATTTAAAATATATAAGGCTGAACAACTACAGAACAATTGTGATGCGATTAAAATAATAGCAAAAAAATTATAGATATATAGATATATATAAATATTTTTGTTGCTATTCATTATGGTGCCGTGCGTAGAGTCAGATAGTAACATAATCTATTGTAATTTTAGATGATTCAATTGGTAGGATGTTATATACTTATTCAAAAAATAACACATGATACATGAATATATATATATATATATATATATATATTCATCTATAAAGTTGAGGTATCATGTGTTATTTTTTGCTATAAAATATATATATATATATATACTTTTTCGTTTTCAAAAGATCCACATTTTAAGAAAAATAATTTGTTTCAAAGATATATATTTTACATGTTTAAGTATTATTTAAAAGTAATAATAATTTTTTTTAAAATAATTCTGTTTATTAAAATATATTGGTTAAAACTTATGGAAATTAGTTAATTATAAAAATTTAATATTAATAACCAAAACTGAATATATTTTCTTAATATATATAAGAAATTTAAAACAGACTGTATATTTTAGAACAGATGGAGTATAAGAAAAACAACACACTTTATATTTTTTTTACTAAGTGCTATGGAACTCTATTCAATACTTTGGTTTTGTTGAAAAAAGCAATACTCGATTCTTCGTGTGCGTGTTATAACAGTAATGCCATACATTGCTACAATTATATAAAAATGGAATTTTAAATGTAACATTGATTTACACGAAAGAAGTGGGGGATCAATTCTGTCTCCCACAAAACAAAAAAGCTGATGATCCTTTCCCTGTGCAACAATCAAAACCTTTTTGTTATCATTTTTTTTCTTAATCGGTAATTACAACTCCAGCTAAACACCAAAACTAATGTAAGTTGAAGTTTACTTAATTATCGTATAGCAAATCAAACAAACCCACATACACAATCAACCACTTTGAACCCACACTAAAATGAAGATGTCACAATGTATAGACAAAGATTCAATATGAGGTTCCCAAGATGAATCCTAAAACTACAATTCAAATATCCAAGCACAAGCACACATTTTAAAAAATAAATTATATTTCATATAATCAAACCGAAATGGGAATAACGATCCGATTACAAATCCGCCTTGAACAAAAGCACTGTAGTCATATATTTTCTAACTAGCTTCGCTCGACCTATCACTCTTGGCGCAGTCTGCTAGATCGTATCTAAAATCCTAGAGTATCGGTTACTTTTCTCAACCTTTGACAAGAACCACAAGAATGTGAGATCGACCTTGTTCCTTGGATGTCAGGACTTCCCATGTTGTCTCTAGTCTAGCTAGTACCCGTTGAACTCATCGAAGCTTTTAATAGTCACGATCTATGAAGCGCTAGACCAACACGAGAAGAGAATACGAAGAAGCACTAACCTAAAGATGAATGCCCTTAAACCGCCTGCACATACCCACTCCGCTGCCATAGAAGCGAAATGGAAAAAGGGACCCGAAGATCACCCAGTCCACCTTAATGCAAAAAAACCAGATTTGAGTAGACCGCTGCCACACGAACCGGTAATTGCTTAAAACCTGCAAAAGTATTAACAAGCACCATTACAATAACAACCAAGTGAGTTTCACGGAACTGGGATATGATGCGACACCAATAAGGGGCACTGAGGATGGAGGAAACGTGCAAACCACCCGGATCTTCCACAAGCCTCACCAATTGCCACGATCGAGAACCGAAAGCAGTTAGCTTTTTACCGTCAAATGATGAAACCAGTGACATCGGTACATCAAACCTAAAGAAAAGAGAGCAAGCACCAAGAAGATTTGTTGACTAAGCTTCAAGGAGGACTCGTTACACATCATTGGGAAGAGGAGAGACAATTAGTTTGTTTGTATCAAACATAACTCAAGACTTTCCAATCCAATATACATGGGGTAGTTAGTTTGTTCCGTATATCATACGGAACACAAATATTTTATAAAAACGATTTATTCATATAATACTTAGGTTTCACATGTAACAAAAGATACTTATAGATCTCGTGGAAGTTCAACTACCAAAACATATCATATATACTAAATACATACTTATATTTGTAAAAAAAGCATAAGAATACTCTGACTTTACTAAGATCTTTCAACCTGTATAGTTTCCACTAACGGTACCTACAAAACAAGTAGAGTCATGGAGAACTATTTTGCTCAGTCAGTTCAGCTTTTCTTTACTCGCATAATCAATTTCTCAAGAACCCAAAATATCAATCATCACGCAAGAAATCATCAAGATATGCAACAATGATGATACTAATGCATATATATATATATATATATATATATATATGCATTATATATAACGATGAGTGGTTTTGACAATATGAGGGTTCACTTATATACGCTTCCAGCGGTTTCAGGGCGTTGTCGCACTCTTCGTTCCATATGAAATTCATGTTTCCCTTCAGAAGCTGATAGAATGTGAGGGACTTGTCGGTTGATCGGGAGATAAATCAGTCCAATGCTGCTATTTTTCTGGTGAGTCTTTGTACTTCCCGGGTTGATCTCTGAGGTGGTGTATCAATAAGTGTTGCGATCTTCTTTGGGTTTGCTTTGATTCCTCTTTCGGTCACGAGGTATCCAAGGAACTCACCAGATGCAACTCCGAAGGAGCATTTGGTGGGGTTCAGCTTCATCTCGTACTTGTTCGGATCTTGAAGCATTCCTTGAGTTGTCTTACATGGTCGCTTGCTTTGGATGATTTGACCAGCATATCTTCGACATACATCTCCAGTGTTTAAAGAGATGTTCGGAGAACATTCGATTCAAGAGCCGTTTGTAGGTTGCTCAGAGTTTTTTTTACTCCGAATGGCATTACTTTGTAGCAGTAGTTCCCTCGGTCAGTGATGAAGCTCATTTTTTCTTGGTTTTCTGGATTCATTGGGATCTGGTTATATCCTAAAAACGCGTCCATAAAAGACAGTAATTCATATCTGGCGGTTGCTTCCACCAGCCAAGCTGAATAATGAGCGCGTAATCGTGTGGCTTGTCAAGCTTAATAGTTTCGTGCTCGTAAAAGATGATCGTGATTCCTGGAGAGATTGTTTTTTTTCTGATTGGGTGGTTGCACCACTATTCTTTGGATGATCATCCTCTGGAGCTCTGATGTCTTGTACAAATATTACTTGAAGGGAACAAGCTCGTTGCTTTGGTTTATTGAAGCCAATTTTAGTGTGTGGTCATTTTGCTGACCGATTAAATGCGGTCTCCTTGAAGTTATATCTTTCTTGAAGTCGTTGGGATGGCGCATCAATATTCGTGCTTGAATCTAAAATAAGATTCTTAGCAAGAGCATTTTCGTTTATCTTCCCAACTGATGGCGCCGAAATGTGGATCCTAAAACCAACACTTATAATTTGATGGTGTTTGATTGTTGAAATAGGGGAGATGAAACTAAGTAGGCAACAATATATTAAAAACACAATGATATAATCAGATTCAAGTTTTCAAAAATGGACTTTTATTATAATGGGATTGTGGATACAAAAGAGGTTACAAGGATGATGAAATAATCTAGCTAAGTCTACTTTTTAACGATAGAGAGACAATGTCAAGGTCGCGATCTTATGGTGAATGCGGATATGCTTTCGTGTGTGTCTTCCCTTTCTCCTCTCTATCTCTCTCTTTCTCTTATTGTAGCCTCTCCTGTTGGTTTTCTTCTCCAAAGTCTCCTCCATTTCTTGTTATGGACCTCCTAAAATCCCTCTCCTCGTGGCAGAGATTTTGCTATTTACCGAGACATGGCGTCACCCTTATCTCTAGTTCTCGAATCAGGCCCTCATGACACTGGGGTCCACATTACTCAGCTCGTAGTGGGCCGAGCCATGAGTGAAATAATTAGGTCCAACAATCCGTTCACCATACATGTGGAGAAGAAGACTGATTGGAGAATCGATAAGAGAAAATCGCTTGTATTTTTCCCGTAAATGAGATTTGATTGCTTGTTAGAGGTGATAAAATTGATTGCTTAGTTGATTTGGATGGACGGACTTGTTCATGTGAGAAGTACAACCATTTTGTAGATCCTTTGTAGACACACAATAAATCATTTTTATTGATTTCATTCATTCTTTGTTAAATTATCTTCCAAAAAGTCATTGAATGAATGATATACAACCTACATCAAGAGAATCCTTAAGTTTCTTAACTTCTTCCTCCACATTCTTCTTTAAACAAATTCTGAGATCTTCAACCACTTCTGCAATTCTCCCTTTCTAAGCATCTACCATTCGAATCTCATCAAACAAAGCTTCATCAACCCACTTAAAAAGATGGTTTCCCTTTTTCGCTGCATTGAAACTCATAAACAAGTAAGAATAATTGAATCAAATCGAACAAAGAGAATAACTAATCAAAACAATGAAAAAATAAATCAAAACATTGGGAAAATGATCTAAAACAAGGATCTACTCGAAACAATGAAAAAACTAATTAAAAATATGGGTAAAACCTAAACATGTAACCCAATCTCGCATTTAAATAATTGTATGTGTGGGTTCTCATCGGTTTTTGAATAGTATATCACAATCCTCTTCCCACACAAGAATCTAGAAGGTACTCTGTATAAGAATATTTTGTACATATTCATGTTTGAGAGAAAGTCTCATTTGGAGAGAATGAGAAGATTCAGAGAAACGAATATTTAGAAAATGGTAATATTTAGGATTTTGATCTAAATATGTCGGGTTTTTGGCTAAATAGGGTTTTGAATTTTTGTTTTATGAAAAAACAGGGTTTAGAGGGAGTGCTAGTATGTATGTATGATTATTGTGATCTTATAGAATGTCTTGCATAAAGGTTTCCAATTCGATAATAATTGCATTTAGTGTTCAATTTGTATATCATATTCTATTTGCATGCTTTATGGTCTCGTTTAAGGTATAGAGTCTCATTTAGGGTACAAGGTGTTGTTTAGGGTATATGGTCTTGCTTAAGGTATGGGGTCTCGTTTGGCGTATGGGGTCTCATTTAGGGTATAAGATTTGTCTTTTGTTTTGGTACATCTTGCTCCCAAACTAAAACCATATCATTGAAACTGATGTATTATTAACCATTTTATTGAACAAGAACTACCTTAAACAGTCATTCCTTAAAATCATATAAAACCATTACACTAAATAGTCATTCCTAAAATCACATATAATCATAAAACATAAATTTCAGAGATCTCAATACACTTAGTAGGTCCATACTTTGACATCCTCTCAATCAACTTTAGATCATTAGCTGCTTCCTATAAATTCCACAAAACCTTGTTCCGAGCTTCCTTGATGTTATCATCATTAACCAATGACAATTCTAACCCAAACAATTCGCATCCTATGAATTTTAGAGTGTATACGCCACAATCACAACCACTTTTGTTAAGACCACACATAGGGACATAGAAAACAATGTACGAAATGATATTGAGATGCTTCTGATGACTCAATGAATGAGCTGCCTTGACGGTACGACGAACAAGGACCATGAATGCTTCCACTTCCTTGTAATTTTGTCTACCCGCGTAATCAAGCACTTTGACGGTCCTATTCATGAAACTGATGCATGACGCGATCCACTGATTGCCACTGACCTAGACAGGAAGTACATCTGATCCATATAAACATTCCACAACTTTCATGTTCTTCCATGAGAAGGCAGCTCATATTTTTCGTAATTCAGTAGCAACTTATCCATTTTGTACTTCTTTTTACCCTTCAAAAAATTCTTGTACTCTCTGTTAATGAGGTCGCTGAACATGCATGTCATGAAAGCAACACAATCCTATTTTCATAATCGCAGAGTTGTTTTCCTCGGAATATGAACATTACAACATCAATCTACTCAATAAACATGGTTGTTGTTAGTAAGCAATATATATAGCAGCTAACAGTTAATATAAGTCAGTAATTGAACTGTTACCAGATTTTGAAGTCACTTGCTTTGGTCCATAATACGATTAGCTAGCTCCAAATTTTAAAAGAAGAACCAATTTGTATGTGTTTGTAATCGAAATAAGATGATGTAATATAAATTAGTAACAACATCATAAAATGTAACAGAAGAAAGGATTACCTTACGTTCGTGAAATTGACCAATTTGTAAGTTTTTCTCAATCTTCTTCATGCATAAACACCAAATTGCAACCAGGCTCTGCTTCTCCGCTTGATCTATTTTTTGGTCATCCAAGTGCGGCGTTGACATCTTGAAGGGCGTAGATGATGTTCCTTGAGACACCATTCCAACGGATCTTTGGTTTTAACTTGAAAAGGTATGCATATATGTGAGGCACAATATATGCATACCTTCTCTGGAAATAAAGCTCTCAGTGCGAATGATGTCATCATAGGAAAATTTTGTACATCATGTCCAATAATCACACCTAGAACCTCTGAAACTGTCATAGAATTTTTGCCTCACATCTATCCAAAAGCAGGAATAGCTTCCACAATCCAAATCTGCAAGCAAACAAGAAGACCTCCATCAGGTACCCCTCCTTCTGCTCCAGTTTCTTTCTAGTTTGTCAATCGAAGTGAGCAAAAAATAAAAAGAGTGACCCCCCATGAGGACATCCGAAGCTTGTCAAAATCCATTGCCAACTTGATGTAGAGATGTGAGAAATTCACCTTCTCACCCTCCCCATCACCACACCCATTATAACACATAGATAAATCAATCTCACCACATCAACCTGAGTCCAACTGTTGCTCTGTTATAAATGCTCTTCTTTTACAGACTTTAAGTTGATTTTCCCACATGTCTTTAAAAGCTTACTCCAAAAACTGAAATCATCTTTCCATTTAACTAAATGACTGTTGCTTTTTTCACTTTTAGGCCAATTACATCATGGTATTCCTACAACGAAAACCACAGAGGCCTCCTCGCAAAGGTGAACTACTTCTCATGTTTCTTGGAAGTAATCAACTTCTTACACAAGAAGTTATGTACCAGTCTCCCCGAAAACATCATCATGTTCTCATGAATAGCCATAACATGCGTGAAAACCTGATATTTGATCACTTCCTCGTACTTTTCCTTCATTGGATTCCTTAAAATATATAGAAGTGTCATGCAACAGTTGTTGTTGATCTTCTTAACATGAGATTCCAAGTCCTCTCTGTATAGAAGCTTAGAAAAATCTATACTACAAAGAACAAACACAAAATGAAACAAAAACATAAGAATGCAATGAGTAAATTGAGGAGAGAAACAGAAAAAGTATACCAAGTCACAACTGCAATTTGTTTTATTAAAAAACTATAACCAAAATCAACAACAATAATAAATAAGACAAAAAACAGGCCACAACTTCAATTGGATTCATAAACACTATGTCTACACAAATAAAATTCACAAACCCGTACGATAACATCAAAAAAAAAAAGAATAGAAACACCAATATATTTACTATCCACAGATAATAACCAACAATTTAAGAACATGAAAGAAGAACTAAGCAGTCTAAATAAGGAAATTTCTTCACGTTTCAGATAAACACAGAAGAAAACAAAAAAAGAAGATACATACCAATATGAACCAATATCATCACGGTTTCAAACAATCACACAAGAAAACAAAAAGAAAACATAAAGAAAACACAAACACAAAATTAATCAGTTTCTTCATAAAATCAATTAACAAACTCGTATGTTAACCTCAAAAAAAAAGAACATAACACATGTAACAAAACTAAACTAATTTATTTTCAAAAAAAATTAACCACTACTTAAGAACATGCAAAGACAAATTCAAAGAGTTAAAAAGAAATTGCAAAGTGCCTTGCTCAAGCATGAAAGTGAAATAGAAAGTAGAAGCGTCAATGTTACCTTGGATTTAGACTGGTGTCGGAGGTAGAAGAATCGATCTAAACCACACCAGAAATGATCTAAGCTGGAGCAGGCACAATTTACGCCAGAAAAGAAGTCTCGACTTCGTCGCTCAAGAGAGAGAGAGAAAGAGAGAGAGAGAGAGAGAGAGAGAGAAGAAGAGATTGCAATAATCATGGTTAGAGAAAATTGATTTAGGGATTTCTTATGGGTTTATGTTAATTTTAATTGGGTATTTGTATTATATATTTTAATTTGTTATAATTAGTTTTAATTTCTATTTTCGCAGGATTAAGTTGGGTATTTGTATATCATTTGCCTAATAAGAACAATTATATGTTGGTATTATCCCATTAAGACAAAGAAAGTGTTCTTTATTTGTTTATAGAACCAGTTTTCTATCAGTTTTTATCAGATTATAACTCTTTTGTTATGAACCGAATGGATTGTCATAACCTCTATTGGATCATGGTCGATTGGTCCATGGTTGATGGGCTTGTGGTCCGCCCATCCATTACCGGCCCAAGTATAAACCTAGTCCATAGAAATTTACTAAACCTAGCCCAAATAGGTTTAGGGTTAGAGAAATGGAAAACCTATTTATTGTGGGTTTTGGAGATTATCCTTTTCCTAGATATACTAGGATTTGTACTCTTTTCTTTTCTTTGTTGGATTTACTTATTTGTAATCCCTATATAAAAGGAACCCCTTGTAAGCTTTATGATTATTCAAAAACACAATAAGACACACGAAATTCCCCTCTCTTTCTCTTTAGTTTACAACACGTTATCAGCACGATTGTTCTCAAAACCTAAAGCTAAATATTCCGATCTAAAACCCTAAATTCCTATCTATCAAAACCTCCTTGACGACTAGAATCCTAAATCGTGAAGAACCTTCATCCTTAATCATGAACCTTCATGCATCCCGATCCAAGCCTGCTTCACGGATGATCCTGAGCCTTGTTCAAAACCAATCCATTAAGTCCAAGCCAAGAGGACACACAAGCCGCAATAACATACAATCGCAAGGACACATACGTACGACCTTCTCTCTAACTCAATCTCTCACGGTGGTCCATTCAAACCCGATTGAAGAAGAGGTAACCCAAAAATCCCTAAGTTCTAAAACCCCATAAATCGAATGAACCTTTGCTAACAACTAAAACCTAAAACTGATTAAGGAACTTATAAAGATTGCTATGTTGCTGGATAGATTGTTTGCTAAAACATGGATTGATTGCTTGTTCAAAACCTCAAAATTGAAAACACTAATGTGCAAATCAAAACACTAAAAGACTTTGCTTGATTAAATTGATTGTTTTAAGATTAGAGGTTGTTTGATTATGCTTTTGGTCAATTTTAGGATTGTTTCTAGAAAGATCTAGACCTAAACCCTAAATCGATTGAAACCCTAACCTTAATATCCGATTTGCATGATTCTTTGAATTCGATTGGTAAATTTGTTTTAACAAACCCTAAATTGATTGATTGATAGATTAAATTAAGTTTCTGATATGTTTTATCCCTGAAACCCCTAATTTCAAATTTGACTCATTATGGGCCTTGAAATCCTAAAGAGGCCTTGAAACCTTCATAACATATTGTCTTGAATCCGATTTTGATATTGGTAATCTCTTAATTGGTTAAACCTATTAATTGAAAGTTAGGATTGTTAGATTCATTGCATATTAATTCCTGAAACCCTAATTTGAATTTGAATCCCTAAAGGGTCTTGAAACCCTAAATTGATCAAACCTAGGTCATGTGATCTTAAGGATGAATCCGATCACATCTTGTTTTAGTATACAACCATCTAGACTAAAATTGTGATCATTGTATAATTTGATTTATTGTCTTGGTTAAGAATACTTGAACATATAGATCACAACCTTTAAGATTGTTGCATCATTTAACATGGCCGTGTGGCTTGCTTGTTTCTAGATTAACTTAGTCGCATACATTGCTTGATCTATATGCTTTGAACCATCTTGATTAATCACCAAACTTGCTTGATATGCATTCATATAAGTCACTGAACATATAGACATTGATCCTTAGTATTGTCTTGCATATTCATATCACTTTGGTCGCATATAGAATCACATGGTCGATTGTTTGATTGCTTGGTCGAAGATCAATACCTAAAAACCTCGACCTAAGACATATTGGATCCTTAGTATTGTTTGATTGCTTGGTCGAAGATCAATAACTAGAGAGGATGAGTAGGAATCCAAGGAAGCCGTCCAAAGTAATGGATGGTATGGCCGGCTTGTCTATTGACTAATGAGAATGGGATTTTGACATTCTGACTTTGTGTTTAGATTTCATTGGCATTCATGAATTTTATTTATAAAATAGAGTTGTTTTGAGTTGTTATTGTCTTGATTAATTTTGCTTAAGTAATGTGAATGATTTTAAGAATGCCAATATAAGAGAGTATAGTCAGCCCATTATGGACCACGGCCAAGGCATTGCCTAAAGGGCATTATACTCACCCAAGAGAAGGCCCATTGAGTTATAAGATGTAAAGATGTAAGAGTGCATGGTTTCCACATTGAAACAATGGGCAAAGGAAACAAAGTTCCTTCAGATTATAAAATCGCCTAAGGCCTTAAAAGAAAGTGGTCAAGATTGTACTTGCATACTCTACTGATCTAGACTATGCTAAAGATCAATATGATAGAGGCAAATGCCATGGTCAAGATCAGATTGGTTGACCCACGAAATTTATACACTTTATGGCATGACTGGATTAGCCATCCTAGTCTAAACTTGATGCTATAAGATTGATATTGAAAAGGCACATAGAGTTATCCCAAAGAATCTCACGTTGTGTAACATGTACACAAGTGAAACTTATTAGGCTTTATTGTCCCAAGCACCATGAAATTATAGTATGTTCATGAGGGGGAGTGAGGAAAAACCTGTGGTCCATGACCATACTACAAATTCGTGTACCATGGTCTATGACCATGCTATAATCGGCTTGGCTGGACCCTTTTATAAATCACATAAGCCATGTCCAGCCTAAAGCTTAGGGACATAACAAATTTACATGTATATAGAGTTGATATGCATCAGGCTATATAAGTGAGCATAGATATTCTCATCTAAGATTGAATATGGGTCATGAACCAGACGTATACCATATTAAGAGATTTTGAATAAAACCACCACATGCATATGTGCCTCTAAGATGGAACCTCAGAAAGGATTGGAAATATATGTTGGATATGAATATGTCTTTCTCCCACAAGTTTAAAGTATCTTGAGCCAAACATGGGTGATCTATTCAGTGGCCAAGAACACGGATTGCATAAGCAAATGGATCCAACTATCCAACTATCCAACATTAAAAGGAGAAAGCTATAAGCTGGTAAAGAATAAAAGAATGATACAAAGAAATAGAATGGTATTAACCATCATTGTCTTGGCAAGATCCTCGGACTAAAGAATATGATTTAAGACGTCCAAATGATATTAGATGAGATGATACAAAGCTATCAGAACTAGATGCCAGACACATTGACCTGAAAGAAAAGAAAAGAATGATTATGTCATACCAGCTTAGCACCAACGAATTGATGTCCTAGAGAGACACAGTCAAGTTGCTACAGAGTCTATACAAGATAGACCAATGAGTTCCATTAGATAAGAATCCTCAGAAAGAAAAGAGAAAGGTGCATAGAAAGATAAGACAAATCCGAGGTCATTAGGGAAACCAGACCAGACATAGAGATAAGGCTGGCCAGCTGAACATCTAAGGTACCAAACCATGTAGCTTGGGACGCCAAGCTGCTAGGTAATAAAGGTCCTGGATAATGAAATCTCAAATCGATTAGATCATGTCTGGAACATAATGGAACCACATAAGAGTGTTGACACATAGATGATACAAGGATGTAAAACAAAAGTAGCACTTGAACATAAAGATATAAGCGAGGATCAGAACCCACGTGTATATAAGAATGCATTCATAAGATCAAATTGAGTTGGATGGAAACGTGGAATTATACACTGTATAGACAAACATGCGTATTGGCTAATAGTACTACCACCATCAGATGATATAAACCAATGGACAAATAGATCTTGTGAGGGAAAGAAAATCGTGAGATATAGGACATGACCATGTGGTCTAAGGTGTTCATGTTTCCTACTTATAGCATTCAAGCATAGCTTGATTACACAAGGATCCTCACAGAGACTATGGAACAGATTATAAGGAGATAAACTCCTATGTGGTGGATGCTACTACATATTTCGAATTGATAAAAGTCTGGTCATAAAAAAGAAGTTACATTGACATATAATAATGTAGTAAGCTGTATATGATACACTAGATAAAGATAATAAAGGTACCAGAAAGATGAGAAAAGAAGTTCTCAAGAATATCATTGTTCCTAAGTTGTTTATGGACTGAAACAAAAGCAGCTGCATATAGTGTGATAGACTAAGTTAATACTTAGTAAGGAGTTCTATATGAACAATCCAATTCAGTCCATGTATACTCACAAAAGAAATATGAAAATTCCTTGTTTTTGTGTTTATACTAAACCAGCCTAAAGAAAGGTTGATTGGTTTTGATAAATACAAATTATCGATTGATACTTAGATTAGCTATGTTTTACATATGATGGGAGATCATAGCCATGGGCGTGTGTGTGTTGAGATCAGCACGTCCTAATTACATAGTGACATATGATATGGTCATAGGAAAAGGCAAAGAGAACCATTAAGGTTCAAGCCAAAGTCCATACCAATCAAAGACCATGTCCGGCTCCGTTCCAGCTTAATCGTCCATGGGAGACAACCAGCAGGATAACGAAAAACGTGGTATGGCTTTTAGGTACCAAATATCATCATGCATATCAGTATGCATAGTTTAAGATATAGCTGATGGCAAAAGAAGGTCCTAAGGAACCAACAGCAATGTATAAAGACATTGTAGCAACATCATTGTAGCACACCGACCATGTCATTGCAGCAACATTGGACTGCAATATCTTAGCCATTCATGGGCAAGTTATAGGTGTGTATGGACAAGGTCCATAACCTGAAATAAATGTTTTCGAACGTGGTGTAGTCTACGGCAAGAGGGTCATGAGACGCCATCAAAAGATAAGTGTGGACTACAATATATTTTGGCTAACAAGTTTCACATATGGGACTGCAATATAAGTATGGGTCATTATGTGTATCAATGGAAAATAAGAACCATAATGGTTGAAGAGAATGACCAAAAGTGTGCTTGGTCGAAGACCATAACCTAACTTGATCAGAAAACGGTATGGTCGATGGAAAAAAGAAGAACATTACGTTCGTATGGACCAAGGCATGTCCATAAGCACAAAGAACCCAAACCATCAAGTCTAAAAGGATCCATGAGACATTAGAGGATCTATGAGTGATGTTTGACCACAAGTTAAAGGTCCATCTTAATGAAACCACGAGTGGAGCCAACATACATGTGCTGGTCGAGGACCATACATCCGACCAATGTGTAGAATGGTCGACAACAAAAATTCACGAGTTGTCCATGAGAAGTCTGAAGCATTACAAGATTATCCAGTGATGATTCAGCCAACCTCAACATTGAAGAAGCTTATACATCAGATTGGAATGAGAAGACTGAAAGAGTTTTAGTGAGGTACGAAATAGGGGGAGTAATACACGTTGTACTCTTTTTCCTTAGCCATGGTTTTATCCCATTGGGTTTTTCATGGTCAAAGGTTTTAATGAGGCAACACCTAAGGTGTATTACACGGTTATGACATCCAAGTGAGAGTGTTATGAACCGAGTGGATTGTCATAACCTTTATTGGATCATGGTCGATTGGTCCATGGTCGATGGACTTGTGGTCGGCCCATCCATTACCGGCCCAAATATAAACCTAGTCCATAGAAATTTAATAAACCTAGCCCAAATAAGTTTAGGGCTAGAGAAATGAAAAACTTATTCCTTTTGGGTTTTGGAGATTATCTTTTTCCTAGATAGATTAGGATTTGTACTTTTTCCTTTTTCTTGTTGGATTTACTTATTTGTAATCTCTGTATAAAGGGAATCCATTGTAAACTTTATGATTATTCAAAAACACAATAAAACACACGAAATTCCTCTCTCTTTCTCTTTGGTTTACAACATCTTTTCTATTTTTACATTTTTGATTTTGTGATTACGGTGCTTTCTGTGTAGTTAACAGGTTCAGATATTTTTATATGTTATCACATTTTGTTTTTCTGCTGTTTAATATAATTTCAGAGAAAAATATAGTATTTTAATATGATAATGAGGGGAAAATTCCTCATCTTTAATTTGATCTATTTTTAAAACTTTCGTCTTTTTCTTCTTCAAAATTTAAACAATCAATCTTTGTTTCAAAAGCCAGATAGATGTGGTTTCAGTTGTAAAACTTGTAAAGTCATAAAGTAAATTATATCAATGATCAATTTTTAATCAGCGAATATTTGAAGACGACTTTTTGCAGTATATCCAGAAACCATCTGATTGACATGAACTACACTGCATCTGACGAAGGCTAAATCTATTAGCTACCTATCTACAAGTTTCAGAGAAAGTTATACATAAAATTACCATCTAAATTATATGTTCAAACGTCATATAAAAGTTGAATGATAACCTTGAGGGTTTGATTTTTTCAGATCTAACAGAATGTTTATGAAAGCTTCATGAAACTGCAAATGAAAATGTATCATCACTTAGATACAACGATTCAATCATTAAACCAAATAGAATATGAAACCGAGTTGAATAACCAATATTAAACAAATGTACATATTCTATTATTTTTAAATTTTTAAGTAAAAATTTTCAACAGCATCTAATATTATATTTCAAATAATTGGATATTTATGGTGTAGAAAAGTTAGAAAACATTAACGAATCTCTGCATACAAATTTATAACATATTAGTAATCCATCAGGCAAAGAGAATAATGCGAGAAAACGAAGGTTAAGACAATTCAACGCGGTTTGTTGTTTACCCATTTAATGTACGAACTATTTGCGTAATAAACGTGTTTAATCTTAGACTTTTAACTATATTTCTTGCTAAAGACTTTTTAACTATTAATTGAGGAGACTCTACATAATAAATATGTTGTACTACCTCCGTTTCACTTTACTTGTCATTTAAGGTTTATGTACACAAGTTAATAAAATATTTAGTTTTATATATTTTTTAGATTAAAACACAATTACTTATATATCTAACTATATTTTAATTAATAAAAAAATATAATAACAGATAAATTTAATAAATTTTACATTAAAATTATAAAATAACATTTATTTTGAAACGAAAAGAATTTTCTAGAATGACAACTAAATCGAAAGAGAGGTAGTAGTATTTAACATGTATGTTTGGCCTACTTTGAGATCAAAGAATACAATACATATTATTCCTATTAGACAGATCAATCAATAATATTTATTCCTATCTCGTGATTAACATTGAACTTAAAAATCTAATATAAACTACATAATAAATATCTTATACTGTGTTTTGTCTCACATAATCTATATACTGAAGGAACTGAAAATCAATTAGTAACACATGTTATATTAAATGTAGAAAAATTATGGAGTAATTGTTGTGTTTAAACAGAATATTTCTCTAGCAATTACTATTTTGGCGTAAAATAATCCACTTATATACTTTGTGTTATATATACTCCTATTTTCTTAGGGTTAGACCAAAATTTTTGATTAGTATAAATTATGCATTAAAATGAATTTTATTACAAAACATTAAGAATTATGACTTCATTTTTTTCAACTAAACTGCATGAGTTCGTCAAATCTAAAAGTTTTTTTTGGACGGCAATCTAAAAGTTTAAATAAATCTCTTGACATGTCTATATATATATATATCACCTATGCCACTAGTGGACTAAAGATCCTATTAGGTACAGCTATTTTGTTTTTAAAGCGGATATATCGAAGCTCAAGTAAAAACTTTGATAAAATTTGGCGAACTCTTTTCTCAATTTGGTGGTTTAGGCAGAAGTACAGATATGACTCGTTTTCGTTTGGGTGGATTGGCTTTTAATGGTTTTGTTCAAACCTAACAAATACTTAAATGCAGAAGCACACTCATTTCTCAGTTTTGCTCATCCTCAAAACATCTTTTTGGGATCAAATTTAATGTACTACAGTTTATTTTATCATATGTATATATATTAGTAATTGATTTATACTATTCAGAATTACTAAGTCAAAGTCATACTTGTTTGCTAGAATATTATAAACTTACATCGATTCTTATCTTAGTTTCCAACTTTCCAGCTACTCTTTATCAATTTTATATCAATTTGCAGACGTTAATTCATTTATTTTGGGTAATTGTTTTAATGTATTCTTCTTATTCTGATTTGACATATAATGTGTTTATAGGTATTTTCTCAATTCATAAATATAATATATAGACGTACATGTTTGACAACAGAAGTTTAAACGTTCATGACACGTAAATGTACTCATGTAGATACAATAAGGTTGCTGAATACTCATTCTCAAAAAATGGTTTGAAATTTAAGAATTTTCAATAACTACAAAGTCAATTTTGTTATTTAAAACTAAATCTCTAGAAATACAAAAAAATTATAAAACAATTTTTTTTGTTGCTTTAAAAACTACTCAAAACTAAAACTCTTAATGTTTTTCATAGATCTCTTATGATCTTATCTCATCGATCTTTTGGAACATCTCTCGATTAGATTTATAACAAGTGGAATATGAAATAAAAAACTTCATTTTCCTATTCTAGATATCTTTTTTGCGTTTATTTTAACATATTAAACACTTGTTAATATGTTAAGTTTCCACAAACTTGGAATTATCTAACAATCACCCCTTAATTCCAACTTGAATTAGGGAGATCAATTTCTTGAACTCAATTAAGCTCCTCATTTGCTTGAAATTAATTCTTGCTAATGGCTTGGTAAGGATGTTCGTCTTCTGCTCAACACCCATAGTTTGCATGTATCGACTTACAACACCAATTGTAGAACACACGTCTAGTCTTGTGTGAAGTAGATACCTCAAACATCCTATGCTTCTTTTGTATTCCGTAGCATTCATCTATGGTTCATCTTTAGCCTTTGAGCTTTTAAATCGACTCCATTGCTACGTGAGTCGTGTTACACACCTCCAATTTTGTTTCACACAACAAGAAGTCTCCTCCTTCATTCTAGTGGTATAGTGATGGCTCATTCATGCACTTCTTAAATCTCATCTCCTTTAGAACCTGATCGAGTTTCACATTCTAAGCTGTTGGTGCTTGGTGTAACCCATATAAAGCCTTGTGTAACACATAAAATTGATCCTCTTCTCCTTTCTTTTCAAAACCTTCGGGTTGTGTCACATAAACTGTCTCCTTCAGATCTCCACTCAAGAAAGCGGTCTTCACGTCCAGATGATGAATCTCCCATCCATTTTTTTCTGCAAGGGCTTTTAAGAGCCGTATAGTTTCGAGACGTGCCACTGGTGCAAACATTTCATCAAAATATATTCCTTGTCTTTTTACATAGTCTTTTCCCACAAGTCTCGCCTTATATTTTTCACTGTGCCATCTGCCTTTCTCTTTATCTTGTAGATCCACTTTAACCCTATAGGTTTTACTCCAGTTGGTCTATCCACAAGCTCCCATGCCTTGCTTCTTGTGATAGACTCCAACTCCGCTACTATAGCTTCAACCCATTCTCTTACATGTTTGACCTCAAGATGGTTTTCGAGCTCGCCATCTACTATGAGCAACACATTGCATTTTCTTGATCTGCGAGTAACACATAATCATCAAGATACCTTGATCTGCTAGTGACCAACGGTTGACCACCACCATCTTGGTTTGCATTGTGATCAGTATCTTTTTCTTATTCCTCATCATGGTTTATAGCTTTCTGTTCATGATCCTCACAGTTACCTTTTTCTATATCACCCTCATATGGAAGCTTAAGCATACTTGGTTCAAAATCAGCTTGGTTTGTTGTAGATGACCAATCCCAAGCTTTCTTCTCATCAAAAATCACATCTGTACTCACTATCACCTTCCCTACGACTAGATCATAGAGTTTATAGGCTTTGGAACCTGGCTCAGTTCCAAGATTGATCACACTTTTTGATCTCTCATCTACTTTCTTCAGATGTGGCACACATATTTTTGTATGTGTTACACAACCGAATATCCTCAAGTGCTTGATATTTGATTTCTTTGATGTGAGACACTCGTATGGCGTTTGATCCTTCAAGAATTTTGTAGGAACTCTATTGATGAGGTAAGTTGAATGTCATACAGCTTCCCCCCATAAGTAGTTCAGCATCTTCATTGCCTTCAACATACTTCTTGTTATACCTATTAACGTTTGGTTTCTCTTCTCCACAACGCCATTTTTCTGAGGTGTGTAAGGCGCGGTTAGGTGCCTTTTGACTCCATTCTATTCACAAAATAGATTGAACTCAGTTGAGGTAAACTCTCCTCCTCTATCGGTGCGAAAGGTCTTAATGGTTAAACCGGTTTGCTTCTCTACACTCCCTTCAAACCTCTTGAACCGATCGAATGCCTCACTTTTCTCCTTCATAAGTATATTCCACATATACCTGGAGAAATCATCAATTAGGAAAAAAACATACTTGATATTTTCTGATGTTGATGGTGTGATTGATCCACATAAATTTCCATACAATAACTCCAATGGTTTTATCGCACGAAACATGGCTTTAGTCGGGAATGAGTGTCTAATTTGCTTCCCTGCTAGACATGCATCACACACACTTTCTTCGTGTGTTATACTTGGCATTCCTACGACCATTTTCTTCTTTACCATGTTGTTCATCACACAATAGCTTATATGTCCAAGTCCAGCATGCCAGCTCCATGTTGCATCTTCATCTCTGACGTGTAAACACTACGGATAGCTAATATCCAACGGGGTCTTGTAGAGTCGGTTTGGGGATTTTGTAGCACATACAAGCAACCTGCCACACGAATCTGTGAGTGTTAAATAGACATGTATCATGTTAAATTCATATCCATTTTTTGTTGCTTGTCCAAGATTCAATATGTTATTCTTCTAGTCGGGTATGTAATATATGTTTTTGAGTGCCTTCTTATCTTTAGTCTTGCACACAAACGTTACCACACCCTTTCCTACAATATCAACACACGAACCATCACCAAAATTCATCTTCCCTTTGGTGTTTTGTCCCAAACTCGAAAAGAATTCTTTGTTACTCGTCATGTGATTGCTCGCTCCATTATCGGAATACCAAACACTTGCATTGCCTTTGTCGATATCAAAAATATTTGGAATCACTTTGTCTTCATTCAATAACACAACCGCGTGTACATAGAGGGCTCTACCTCTTGTGTCTCATTTAAGTTGATTTCTTGATTCTTCACTGCTTTTTTGGGACAGACTGTTGCGTCGTGACCAGACTTGTCATATCTCCAACATATCAACTTTGAACGATCCTTCTTCGAGTTATTGTCTTTGGTGTGTGACACATGGTTTTGGTTGTGTAACCTACCTTGACCTCTGCCTCTTTCATTCCGTCATCTATCTCTTCCACGAAAATCTCCATAGTTCCTCTGAATATGGTGATTATTATCTGAAAACATAAGGTTCCATTGGTCTTCTTTTTGAGTTTCTTCCCCTACACGCTCCCCATAGGCCTTTAAGCTTCCAACTATGTCCTCAAAGCCCGTAGAGTTTAGGTCTAGGACTTTCTTTAGCGACGCTACAATCTGGATATACTTGTGTCTTGGGAGACCCTTCAAGAATTTCTTAACCATCTTGGATTCTTCTATGTTTTCCGCAAAGTAATCCACAGTATCACTCTCACCCATCTTCAACCTGTTGAAGTCCGTCATCAATGTCTGAAGTATCGCCTATTTTACACGATCAGCTCCAAGGTGTTGTGACTTGATAGCGTTCCAGATGTCTTTCGATGCTGTTTGTTCTCCTACCCGGAGAATCAAAGTTTCAAGAACAGATTGAAACCAATTCATCCAATGCCCGATGTTGAATCTGAGCCTGTATCTATCGTGTCCCACACTTCATGAACACGAAGTAACATCTTCTTTCTCATCGATCAAACTATATAGTTTGTCGAGTTCAACATCTGGCATTGGATGGATGTGGATCCAAAGTTCTTCGTGCGTGGAGCCCCATTCACGTCAGTCATCTTGCCTTCGCGATCTTAGCTTCACAGTCACCAGGATCGAAGCTTCTAAGCTTTGATCGAAGCTTTAAATTAAGCTTTGATACCAATTCAAATCTCTAGAAATACAAAGAATTATAAAAAAAAATTTCTTATTGCTTTAGAAACTACTCAAAATTAAAGGTCTCAATGTTTTTCTCACAAGCTTGGAATTATCCAACAATGTAAGCATATTATGGACCTGGTCAAAGACGTTGAGTACAATGTTTTTGTTGAAGGCAGTTCGATCACCTTACTTAGTTCTGAATCTGGATTAAATGCAAGGCCGAATCAATAAACATAAAGTAGCTCTGGACCCTGAAAAAATATACAATAAAATGAGAAAACAACCACTTAAAACCTTCAACTTTCAAATTAAAGCAAAAAATACTTTCAACTCATGTTTAAGCCAAAAAATTCCTGAACTTTTAATTATTGATTGTATTAATTCTCATATTTTGTTAACTTGACCATTTAAAAAACCAGAAAAGTCAACTGTTAAATTCGAGTAACGACCGTTACACCGGTGTTTAAAATCATTTTATTTAAGAAAATATCAAATCGATTTCATCTTCCTCGCTCGAAAACCTAATCCCGTATTCAATTTCATCTTCCCATATCGGTTTTAGAGGTAATCTATGATAAAGAAAATCTTCGATTGCCTCTGAAATCAATTTTGAGAAGATGATATTAAATTATGAATTAGGTTTTTGAGTGAGGAAGATGAAATCGATTTGGGACTTATTTAAATAAATTTTTTTTTAAAACGCTGTTGTATTGGATATAAAAATTGTTGCTCAAATTTAACAGTTGAATAATTTGTTAGTTAAAAGGCCAAATCAACAAAATATGAGAGTTAAAACGGCTATTATTTAAAAATTGAGAGTTTTTTTGGCTCAAACTTGAATTAAAGATTTTTTTGTTTTAATTTGAAACTTGATGGTTTTAATGGTTGTTTCTCATTATAAAATGCAAGATATAAATTTATTTATTTTTAAACGTTTGCTTTGAGAGTTAAGAATGATCCGATCTGGATACTATTAAATTTACCAAATCAGAAAGGACTGAAGAAGACTATTTTTTTTGATAACGAAGGTCTTGTCCATACTTAGACATATATTTATCATTAGATTATTAGCATTTAGCTAATACGCTCCCATACCCGATTGTCGACACCGGGCCACATACCCGTCTTCCTTGGCGATGGAGGGGCCTTTGGGCACTGGCGTTCGGGCAATCTGTACCACTTACACACACATATATATATATATATGTGTGAATGTGTATCTTATAGAAGATATATGATATATATTGAGATGATGGTTTTATACATATATACTGCTTTACATCATCATCACCCTACCTGCTTTTTTGCTTTTTTGTTTTGTTTTTGGAGTCTTGTTGATGTTTCTTTTGAATTCGTATATTTCTGATAGTCAGATGTGTGCAGAAAAAACAAAGCATGTATATACATATATGACAGTGTGTTTTGCAAAAGTGATTCAAAATTTGAAGTCAAATGCAAAACTAATCCATCAGTTTTTTGGAATTTTCATTTATCTTATTCACCCTAGATGTTCGAATTATTAACGAAAATACCATTACTTTCTTTTTAAATGAGTTTTTACTCTATCATCTTCACCTTCATCAACTATTTACAATATTGCCACTGCCATCAATACACCAACCACCATGAACAACCAATTTGAAGTTCTTAATGCACAAAAATCGATTTTTTGTTTTCCTTTTTCATTTGTTATTAACACAAACCACGTCTATTTCACTTTCTCTCAAAATTGATCAAAAAAATTCAAGATTTTGATTTCAAACTTTGTAAGATTCATAGAGACATTGAAACTCATGATTCGTGGTCATTAATGAGCTGATAGCATTCTTGGTGAAGTTCTATGAGTTTGGAGAAGCTAAACAAGTCATCTAACGAGTTCGAGATATAAAATTGATTTTTTTTCCAGATTTATATATGAAGAAGACTTCTCTTAGTTTTGCTAACAAAAAAAACAGGGAGGACCGAGAAGATTTTCCTAGAAGTATTCTTGGATAAACAAGTTAATTTTGCAATTAACCAAAACTTGTCAGAAATTTGACTTTTTATTCTTCTCTAGGAAAACTTCTAGGAAAGTCTTCTTTACAGTTTAATGAAATCTTCTCACTGTCACAAGAAGTTTGCGTGGGTTACTTTTGCAATTGACAATTTATACTAAAAATTATTATTTATGGAAAGACTTGTTAAGAAGTCTTTTGACGGAATAAAATTTGAGAAGGCTTCTCTAGAACCTTCTCTAGAAGTCTTCCCTCAAATTTTCAAAAAAAAAAATTCAAATTTAAAAGTAAGCCAATATTTACAAAGGAAGATTTCTCAAGATATCTTCTGTAGAATAGAATTTTTAAGAAATCTTCTTTCTTAATTTGCAATTGCAAAAATGACCTCAAGATGTCTCATGTAGACTTCGTAAGAAGTCTTCTACGTCAATGTTTATTAAACTTCATTTTTCTCAAAAAGTAAAATGAAGTTTATAATTAAGAAACTATCATTTTTTTATTTGACTATGTTGATAGCTAATAAGTGTAAACATATCTGTAAGACTACTTCTGTAATCAAATATGAAATATTTGTTTGATAATTTTGTAAACAGTATTCTTTTTGCAGAGAATGGTTCAGTTATCTATTGTATACAAAGAATGGGTGGAGAAAGGCTCTTTGTGGGAGTTTGTGGTCGATAATCGGAAAAAGGGAGAATTTTCCTTGTGCAGGATGGTTGTAAACATGGTGAACTTCTTGAAATGACTCAAGAGGATTATGATCTGGGCAAGAAAATCGAGATGGTGGAACTAACGTATTCCTTACCTGGTGTTATTTTAAGGCAAATTGCTCTGAATACTCTTCCTAACTCTTGGAGGAAGTCTTCTCACCGTCGGTGAAAGTCGTCTCAGGTTATTTTTAACTGAAAAATACAAAGTAAATTTTAAGTTTAACTAGAAGACTTCCATGTAAGTCTTCCAGAAGACGACTTACACGAAAGTCTTCCAAGATTTTATTTCGAGATTCTGGTCAAACCTTGGTTATCAAAGAAGACTTTCGTGTAAGTCATCTGCCGAAAGACTTACATGGAAGTCATCTAATTAAAATTAATTATTTAAGTGTTATTGTGTATTGTTATTGAAGTTTTATCATTAACTTCAATAATGTTATGTATTTTTGGAAAATTAATATTGTAGATATGAATATATTTACCAAATTGGCTTTCATTAAAATCTCCTTAATTTTACAAAAAGATTCGCAATAAAAAAGTACACCTACATATCACAAAACGAACCATAAATAAAATTATTATAGATCAATCCTCCAAAAAACAAACTTGGACTCCATTTGATATGGAAGAAGATTCCTTCAGAAGACCATGTAATGAAGAACTTGCAAAAACAAAATAAATCAGTGAGAAAGACATGAGATAAAAATGAGAAAATGATATAAAGTTTGGTGATTTTAAGTTCAAAGAGATTAGAAAGAGGTTTGAGAGTTTAAGAAAATTACATTTTTGTTGCAGTCATTTGAGAGGAAGAGAGAGAATTTTCTTTATATAAGGAGACGAAAATTCCAATAAAATAAAATATTTTTGATTCAGAAGACTTTCAAGTAAGTCTTCTAATAGACTACTTCCTGGAAGACTTACTTGAAAGTCTTCTAGACCCTAAATTTACTATTCGCCCGGAAGTCTTCTAGTGTATTTTTGTTGGAAGACTTAAGTCACATAAACCCTAAACTTAAAATAACTAACTAATTAGAAACAAACACTTCACAAAACTTAAATCAACTTTAAAAGTGTTTAATATAAACAAAACTAAACAAATATAAGTCAAAATTTAAATATAAACAAAGCTAACCACATATAAGTCAAAATTTATTTTTTCATAAAAAAGTTAAGATTCTAAATTCTAACCCTAAGAATACATACAATACTACAACATATGTTACAAAAATGAAATTCTAAAGTGTTTAATATATGATCGTACAATTTTTGATATTTGTTTAAGATTATAATTTTAACTTATTCATACAATAAATAAAACTAATCAAAATTATTTTGATTATTTTAATTTTTGTGTGTTTATTGCTTTACAAAAATTAAAAAATTATTTTTTTTCGTTTTTATTCTTTTAATAAGTTTAAATATGATTTTACATCAAGATACAATATTTGGTTTAAGTTCAGTTAGGTTAAAATTAACTTGGGTAATACTGGTTAGGTTAAATTGCTACTAGTGAGTAGGCTTCTTTGTAAGTTTACAACTATGATTTTTTGGTTCTTTCTTTCTTTGTTGTTTTAATACTTTTAATGTATGATTTACAAAATTATTTCTTATTTTTAATAGTTATAATATATGATTTCAAATTTTTATTTAATTTAAAATTAATAGTTTTTGTAATCATTAATTAAATACTAAAAAGACGTCTACCACGCAATAGACTTTATTGTAGGTGTAATCCTAAATCACATATATCAGACCTAAATGCTTGCTTTATAATCAAAAAATTCTAAATTATTGTATCAAATACCAAAATATTAATAAATTATTTAACATTAATATTAAAATTTAAGTCAATAAACCAAAAACAAATTCTTAATCTAAAATTTAACCCTAAGAATCTAACCCTTAAACACATAACATGTTAGAACCTCTTGCTCCTAAACCATAAACACTATCTAATACATGATTATCAAATCAATATATATATTTTAAATTGTTCAATTATATAAATTTAGTTTATAACTTTCATAGTAGTCCTTCTATTGCTGATTAATTAGTTTTTCACAAAATTACTTTTATACATTTTTACAATTAATTTATTATATCAAATCGCAATGTAGACTACAGACTAAGTCTACCGAGTAGACTTCTTATGAGGTTTACAGATATGTAGATTTCTTTTGTTATTTGTAGACTTACGAAAGACATAATCTTAAAATAACTTTCTAATTTTTTGTTTGGTCACAAGGGTTACTTTTATGGTTAGAATCAATATTTGGATGTTTTTTGGCAAATCCCATTTATTTATAAGCAAAATCATATGTAAGATTAAAAAAATAATCTTCTATTTTTTCTATAATATAAATTATAAAAATATTTAAATCTAAAATTAAAATTTAATTAATTTTTAGAAATTATATTTTTGTAAATATTTATAGGGTTTCTTACAAATATGACTCAAAACTCAAAGTCAAAAACAAAACTAACTCATGATTTTTTTTTGGAAATTGCATTTGCCATATTCACCCCAAAATTTTGGATTATTCACGAAAATACCATTACATTTTTTTTCTTATTTTAAAACAATATGTATTTTATTCTATCATCCTCATATTCATCAAATATTTACAATATTACCATTGTCATCAATACACCAACGATCATGTACAAGCAATTTGAAGCTCTTAATGCATCAAAAAAATAATTTTCAATCGTCCTTTCTCATTTCTTATGCTCAAAAACTACATCTCTTTCATTTTCTTTCTATATTCATAAAAACCAAGATTTTGGATTCTAAAATTTGTAAGGTTCAAACTCAAGATTCTAAATCATTAACAAGTGGATTTGTTTAGTGGGAAAATTTTGTGTGCTAAGAGAACCTAATCAAGTTATTCCCACTGTTGAAAGTATGAAATTGATTTTTTCGAGATATGTTCGTCAGAAGACTCCCGTGTAAGTCTTCTGGTCAATGCATATATTACTTTTGAAACTGACTTTATGTGTCTTTCTGGAGACGACTTCTCTGGAAGTCTTCTAACTTTCCTTTGTTGACAAAACAATCTTGAAAATACCAAAGAAGATTTCCCGATACGTCCTCTAGGATAAACATGTTAGTTTTGCAATTGACCAGATTGTTTCAGAAATTTGACTTTCTCTAGACGACTTACACGGAAGTTTTCTGTCAAAAGACTTTCCTTTAAGTCTTCCAAACTCTCAGTGGAAGTCTTCTCATTGTCGGTGACAATCGTCTGACTTTTGCAATTGAAAAATAAAACTTAAATATTTAATTTTAACTAGACGACTTCCATGTAAGTCTTCCCGAAGACGATTTACATGGAAGTCTCCCAGAATTTTACTTCGAGATTCTGGTCAAACTTTAGCTATCACAGAAGACTTCCGTGTAAGTCGTCTGCCAGAAGACTTACATGAAAGTCGTCTAATTAAAATTAAATATTTAAGTTTTATTTTTCAACTGTAAAGTAACATGAGACGACTTAATTGGAAGTCATCTAGTTAAATGTAATATTTTTTATTTTTCTAGTGGAAGACTTCCATGCAAGTCGTCTAGAAAAACTCAAATTTCTTACACAATTCGTGCAAAACTAACTTTTTTATCCTAGAAGACTTACCAGGAAGTCTTCTTTCGTATTTTTGAAAAAAATTCAAAAAACAAAAGTAAGCCAATATTTACAAAAGTAGACTTCCAAAGAAGTCTTTTGTAGAGTAGACCTCTCTGGAAGCCTTCCTTTTAAAAATTCAATTGCAAAAATGACTTAAATGGAAGACTTCCGTGGAAGTCTTCTACATCAAAGTTTAATAAATTTTCGCATTCTCTAAAAGACTTTTTAACATTTTCTTGTTAATTCATGTATATAAGTTGATATTGGGGTTCTTGAATGAAACTCATAACTTCATTCGTTTTAGTTATGAGATTACAACTTCATGTTTATTAATGTTTCTAGCTAATCTGAGAAGACTTCCATGGAAGTTTTCTACGTTAGTTTTTGTAAACTTGTTAAATATCTTTAAAATATGTTTTTAACTTTCAAAAGTGATAAATAACTTCAAAAAACTCAAGTAATATGGTTTAGTGTGTCTTCTTAGATCATAAGATATACTTTTTTAACTTTCATGTAATCTCAAATTTCAATTTTCACTTAAAACTTGAGTTTCCCGGTTAAATTTTAATTTTTCGCTTATATTTCAATTTACTAATTTAAATTTAAGTCCTCTGGAAAACTTTCCAGAAAATTTACTAATTTAAATTTAAGTCTTCTGGAAAAATTTCCAGAAGTCTTCTGGAAAATTTCCCAGAAGTCTTCCGGAAAACTTCCGAGAAGTCTTCTGGAAAACTTCTTAAAAGACTTCTATTGAAACTGTTATATATTTGAACTTATGTAATGTTTGATATTTTTTGAATTTAAGTTCCTTTGAGAAGTCTTCTTCCTTAGTTGTAGTAAATTTGACTAATTTTGTGTTATTGTGTTTTGCTATTGAAGTTGTATCAATAACTTCAATAAATTTAAGTATTTTTGGCAAGATAATATTGTAGACATGAACATATTTACCAAATTGTTTTCATTAATATCTCTTTAAATTTTAAAAAAGAATCACATTTAAAAATGTACATGTACAAATCACAAAACATACCATAAACAAAAGTATTATTTTAGATCATTCCTCCACAAAACAAGCTTGGACTCCACTTAACATTGGAGAAGATTCCGTCAAAAGACTTCCAGGAAGTCCTTTAGCGCATTATATGTTAGAAGAATTTCGAGTAGAGTTTCAGGAAATCTTCTAGCGCATAATATGTTAGAAGACTTCTCAGAAGTCTTCCAAAGTCTGACTCAGATCTGAAAAACCTGCAAAACAATGTTCAAATGGGTTCAAAAACAGAGAAAATGAATGGAAGATGAGATAGGTCTACCTTTAAAGAACACACAAAAATACACATCCAAAAAATAGATATAATTTTAAAGTAGTAGAAGATGAGAACAATATAATAAAAAACCTGCAAAAGAAGATAAATTAGTGAGAAAGACATGAAACAAAAAATGATAAATTGATATCAAGTTTGGTGTTTTCAAGTTCTAACAGATTTAAGAGAATTGGAGGGTTTTAGTTTGGGAACAAGGTAAGAGCTTTAAGCAACCAGAGACTTATCAAAGCTCTACTATAGAGACGTACCAAAACGCTCAGATCTGTTATGAAAGAGGAGATATGAGAGAAAACTCCGCTGAAAGACTCCCAAGAAGTCTTATAGTGCATTAAATGTTAGAAGACTTCCGAGAAGTCTTCCCTGAAGTCTTCCAAATTTGTCTCAGATCTGAAAAACGTGCATATCCAAAAGTATTCAATTGGCTTCAAAACATTGAAAATCTTCAAAAATAAGGTAATAACTTAAAACAACAAAAATAATTTTCAAAAGGCAAGATCTTTAAGCAACAAGAGGTTACCAAATAAAAAATATGATTTATAGATCTACCTTCAAAAAAGTGGAAGATGAAAACCATATAATGAAAAGTTTGCAAAAACAAAATAAATCAGTGAGAAACACATGAGATAAAAATGAGAAACTGATATAAAGTTTGATATTTTTAAGTTCAAAGAGATTAGAGAGAGTTTGGAGAGTTTTAGAATGAAAAAATTACATTTTTGTTGGAGCCATTTGAGATGAAGAGAGAAAATGTGTAAATTAATATTTATATAAGAAGACAAAAATTCTAATAAAATTAAATTTCAATTTAGAAGACATTCAAGTAAGTCTTCTAATAGAATACCTCCTAGAATACTTACTTGAAAGTCTTATGGACCCTAAATTTACTATTCACTGAGAAGTCAAGTGCATTATTTGTTGGAAGACTTAAGTCATCTAAACCCTAACTCAAAATAACTAACTAACTAAAAAAACACTTCATAAAAAACTTAAATCGACTTTAAAAGTGTTTAATATAAACAAAACTAAACACATATAAGTTAAATTTTTTTTAAAGAAATTAAGCTTCCAAAATCTAACCCTAAGAATATATACAATACTACAACATATGTTACCAAAAACAATTTTAATAGTATTTAATATATACAAAACTAAACACATATATGTTACTATTCAATTTTACTAGATCTTAGTTTGTATCATTTACAAATGTTTATAGTTATATGACTTCAGTTTTTCCCACATCAAACTATCTTTATACTAAAATATATAAATTATTGGGGGGAATTTGCCAAATATGACTTAAAATTTAATTTTAAATGCAAAAATATACCCAAACATTAATCAAATGCAAAAATAACCCAAAAGCCCTTTGAAATTATAACCAGCCCTTTATGACCAAAAAAAAACAAAATTTATTTTTACGAATATAACCCTGGTAAGTCTTCTGAGTTTGTGTAAGTTGTCTTGACGACTACCTGGAAGTCGTCTCATATAGTTGATAACAAATAATTTATAAATATTATAAAAAAAACTGGAAGAAAAATTGAAATCATGTAATTATAAACATTTGTAAATGATATAAATTAAGACAAAATTGAATTATTTTCAACATAAATAAGTGAATATAGTGAGTCATGGTTCTTTCGTTTAGGGTTCGCTAACATATGTTGTAGTATTGTTTGTATTTTTAGGGTTTGTTTTTTGAAGCTTAACTTTTTTTTGAAAAAATAAATTTTGACTTATATGTGTTTAGTTTTGTTATATTAAACACTTAAAGTTAATTTAAATTTTATGAAGTGTTTGTTTCTAATTAGTTAGTTATTTTCAGTTTAGGATTTTAGGTGATACAAACCCGGAAGCAAAGATGGTGAGATGGGCGATGAAATGATGATGGTCGAGAAACCGGTAGAGATGGAAATGGTTGATGGATGAACTAATGTCCCTTCACGTCCAAGCTAACCTAAAATAAAGGAAGAACAATGAGTTTATGAATGATCAAAATAACAACAAAGACTAAAAGAGATAAAGGATGGAATGGTTTGATAGATAGATGATTGATGATGGATGATGGATGATGATGTTGGATATATAATGATTGAATCTCTTAATCCGTGGGTGTTGATTGACTCTCTCAATCTGTGTCTCAAGGCTTCTGAATATCTCAATGAACCTATGAAACACGTCTCCATAGTCTCCTAATGTATCTCACACTTAGAAACTAAAGAATAACTCAAAGAACACTTTTTGACTGAAAATACTTATGTATGCTTTTTATTGATTGAAAGGTGATTCTAAGATGTACAAATGGGTCTGCTTATACAGGGCATGGCCTGAAGACAAGACCAAACAGTCATATGAAGCTAAAGGAAAAAAATAAACAAAGGGCTTAAATGGTGCTGATCATGATCGAAATGTAGCCGTTGGAGAGATATCTTTGGGATTTTGTCTTGCCTTGAGTTTCTTTGAATCTGGATGGTTTAAGAGGATAATAAAGCTTCCTTGGTACTTTGTGGATGGCTTGGAAGGTGCTGATGTCGAGCATAAAATGATAAGGAAGTAGTTGTTGGAGTTTGAATGTAAGATGCTCCAAATAAGGCAAGTCGGGGGTAATGAGGATTCTCCTAATCCTCTGGATGCTGGAGCATGGTATGAAGCCTTATAGATGGTATGGAGTATCTCCTGGCTTCCACAAATAGTTTTGGTACAGACCAAATTCAATTGGTTGAAGGCTTTCTCCAATTGATGTCAGTTTGGCCAATTTGATTAAACCAAGTAGATCTTCTGGTTGGATTGGATTTCAGGCTTGGTTCTTCTTGATCTGGACTCATAAAAGGCCCTAATTAACATAACAAATGGATTTGGTCTTGCCCATTTCATGGTTGGACTTGTATGAACCGAAATGTGGCTGATCTGGCCCATCGTATGCTGAGTAGATGGTCTGACTAGTAAAATCCATAACTTCTTGGTCCGTGATCTTTTTTTTTTCTGGTAATTCAAAGCCTCAGTGCTTCTTTGATGAGTGTATGATCCGAGAAAATTGGTTTTACATTGAAATCCATTATGGTTCTTAAGATATACTCTTTTTACTAAGCTTTTGTCGCTGGAACCTCTAAACTGGTCGGTAAGGGCAGTTTAGTGAGACTCTGGTTAAGCTGCTGGTTTGATGTCCACATCATTAGGTGACTTAAGTCTTCCAACAAATAATACACTAGAAGACTTTCGCGGAAGTTTTCTGGACCAACAGTAAATTTAGCATCTAGAAGACTTTGAAGTAAGTCTTCTAGAAAGTATTCTATTAGAAGTCTAATTTGAATGTCTTCTGAATCAAAAATATTTAATTTTATTGAAATTTTTGTCTTCTTATATAAAGAAAAATTTACACATTCTCTCTGTTTCTCTCAAATGGCAGCAACAAAAACGTAATTTTCTCATTCTAAAACTCTCTAACTTTTCTCTAATCTCTTTGAACTTAAAAACACCAAACTTTATATCAATTTCTCATTTTTGTCTCATGTCCTTCTCACTGATTTATTTTGTTTTTGCAGGTTTTTTATTACATGGTTCTCATCTTTCATTCCTCTAAAGGTAGATCTACAAATCATATTTTTTTTCATTTGGTAACCTCTTGTTGCTAAAGCTCTTAACTACTAATTTTTTTTGTTGTTTTAAGCCCCTACCTTATTTTTGAAGCTTTTCAATGTTTTGAAATTAATTGAATGCTTTTGGATATGCAAGTTTTTCAGATCTGAGACGACTTGGAAAACTTCCAGGGAAGTCTTGTAACATTCATGTACTAGAAGACGTCATGGAAGTCTTCTCTCATGTCAAGTGGAATCCAAGGTTTTTTTTGTATATTAATGATCTATAATAATTTTTATAGCCATTTTGTGATTTGTAGGTGTACTCTTTTAATTGTGTATTCTTTTGTAAATTAAAAGAGATATTAATGAAAAATAATTGGTAAATATATTCATGTCTACAATATTATCTTGCCAAAATTACTCTTCATTAATGAAGTTATTGATACAAATTCAATAGCAACCACACAATAATACAAAAAAGTCAATTTTTTTACAACTAAGGGAGATAACTTCTCAAGAAAACTTAGTCAAATTCACAAAATATCAAATATTACATCAGTTCAAGCATATACAATTTCACTAGAAGACTTCTGGAACGTCTTCCGTAAGACTTAAATTTAAAGCGGTAAATTTAAAGCGGAAAATTGAAATATAAGCGGGAAATTTAAAGCGTGAAATTAAAATTTAAACGGAAAACTCAAATTTTAAGTGAAAATTAAAATTTTAAATTTCATGAAAGTTAAAAAGTATAACTTATGATCTAAGAAGATTAAACCATATTACTTGATATTTTTGAAGTTACCTAACACTTTTGAAAGTTAAAAATCATATCTTAAAGTTACTTAACAAGTTTACAAAAACTAATGTAGAAGACGTCCACGCAAGTCTTCTCAGATTAACTAAAAACATTAATAAACATGAATATTGGTAAACTCATAATTATAACCAATTAAGTTATGAATTTCATTCAAGAACCCAAATATCAACTTATATACATGAATTAACAAGAAAATGTTAAAAAGTCTTTATTGTTTTAGAGAAAATGAAATTTTATTAAACATTAATGTAGACAACTTTCACGGAAGTTGTCCAGAAAACTTCTAGGAAGTCGTCCGTAAGGTCAATGTTTGCAATTGAACATTTACAGGTAAGTCGTCTAGCTGAAAAATAAAACTTAATATTTTATTTTTACTAGACGACTTATATGTAAGTCGTCTCAGACTACTTTTACAATTAGAAAATAAAACTTAAATATTTAATTTTAAATAGATGGCCTACGTGTATGTCTTCTGCCAAACGACTTACTTGGAAGTCGTCTGAGATATCGAAGGTTTGACCAGAATATCGGAAAAAAGACTTCCGTGTAAGTAGTCTCCCGGAAGACATACATGTAGGTCTAGTTAAAATTAAATATTTAAGTTTTATTTTTAATTGTAAAAAGTAACCTCAGACGACTTACATATAAGTCGTCTAGTAAAAATAAAATATTTAAGTTATAATTTCCAGCTAGACGACTTACTTGGAGACCTTCTTTGGTATTTTCGAAAAACAATTTAACAGAGAAAATAGAAAATTTCAGATAAGTAGTCTCTTAAACACACATATAATATTCAATTGCAAAACTAACATTTGCATTGACCAGAAGACTTCCGTGTAAGTCTTTTTGAGCCACAAGATTTACAAGGAAGTCTTCTGGGTGAACAGATCTGGAAAAAAAATCGATTTGATTCTTTACTTTAGTGAGATAACTTCCTTAGCACACAGAAGTCTTCTCCAAGCACACATAAGCTCACATGAAAGCAACCCACCAAGAATCGTTAGCTTGAATGGCTCTATGAACCATAAAAAAAATTGAATCAAAATCTTGGGTTTTTGGATGAATTTAGAGAGAAAGTGAAAGATATGTTGTTTTTAGTTCATAAGAAATGTGATAGAAGGAGTGTAAATCGATTTTTGGTGCATTAAGAGCTTCAAATTGGTTGTTTATGGTGGTTGGTGTATTGATGGCAATAGCATTATTATAAATAATTGATGAAGATGAGGATGATAGAGTAAAATACCAATTTCGAAAGAAAAAAAACTTATGGGATTTTCATAAATAATCTGTACTTTTGGGGTGAATATGGTAAATGAAAATTCTAAAAAAAATCATGGGTTAGTTTTATGTTTGACTTTGAGTTTTGAGTTATATTTGCAAGAAGCCCAAATTATTTTTTATATCTAATATATGACAAGACTTCATGGAAGTCTTCTAGAAGACTTACAAAACCTCAGAAGACTTTACGGGGTTATATTCGTAAAAATAAATTCTGTTTTTTTTTTGTTTGGTCATAAGAGGTAAGTTGTAATTTAATTTGCTTTTTTGGATATACTATTGGAGTTAAAATCAAGTTTTAAGTCATATTTGGTAAATTTCCCTTAATATATTTAAATATGTGAATGAGCAGAAAAACTAGCTAGTTAATATGTATTTATCGAGATTTGATATTTTCATTAACTATATCAGAGATGATCACCTGCAAATAGTTGAACTAGAAGCAGACTTTTCTGATGTAGCAATGTAACTTTTTTTTGGGCTCAACTTCAAACTTATCATTAACCAAAGAGGTAGTACATGATTGGTAACCACAAGAGATTCAACCACATTTACAATATCTAGTATCACCTAGGAACACATAGATGGATCATACGCTACCTAATCTTCTACTTTGTTGTAATTCAACCCGATGAGAACAAACCCTCCTCATGACCTGAGAAGAGTTGCCTCTAAAAGCACACCTAATTTCGACTACCCTAAGTGAAAACATTAAGACACAAGTAACTAGATCAAATCAAGGTTATACATTTTAACTCTAGCATTAGTCACCAATGGTTAAAAGTTCAGCTCTCAGACCAAAGCATCTTCACCTAAACGGTGCAAGTCTTGACATGATCGTTGTTACCGTGCTCTCAAGTGCCTCACTCCATAGCCGGAAAGACAGAATCAGGTCCGTACTGAGCAAAGCGGGTTTCGCAGCAAGCGAAACGTAGCCGGAACAGCAATTAAAGCTTCAAATGCCATGGATTCTTACCACCGGAGCAGATGAAGAGCCCCCTCCAGTGCTGGGAAGTAGAGAAACCACCATGTACTACTTCAGAGTTCATCACACCGTTTGACAAGTCCTGCAATATGAGACATTTGTGACATGCCTTACCCTGAGAACCTGAGTTCAAGAACATTTTCCACCGCTGACTCACCACTCGTCCGTTTAGGACACTGTCACACACACAAGAGGGTAGATCCGGACCGGAGAAGGACTCACACTGAGCCCCGCTCCGCCGCCTTGAAGAGATCTACAAAACTGAAAAATCAGATCTGGCGTCATACTTCAACCCTAAAACCCGACCTCTTCCGCATCTACATCACTCTAGACTCGCCACTCCTCCAAATCGTTGATAGACATCTCCTCTGACCTCGAAGGTTTCAGGTAAAACACCAAACAACTCAGAAAACAGCTTGCATATCGAATAGAGTGAAAGAGGTGAGGAGAGAGACAAAAGAAATAGGAAAGGGATAGATAAAGGTGACTCCGGCACCGGAAAAAGCCGGACCGGAGGCGGAACGTGATTTGAGGTGGTGAAGTTTCTTAGGGTTGGTTTTGTGGCTACCAACTCAACTACAAAATCTGAGTTTTTTGACTAGCAATGTAACATTTTAGTATCATTAGTTGGTATATGTACCTGATTATATAATAATGTATATACACTATACAGTGTGTGATATGTACGATGTTTTATAATTTTTGGTTGAACTACAGCCAGTAAGATAAATCTATATTCTTAATTTATTGTTGCTTGTTCGTTTTGTTTAATAAAGAGCTATTGTTCGTATTGTTGTACCTATATTATTACATTGTTTATTTGGTTGTATATACCTTTATAATATGGACCCGTAAAGAGTTAGCTAATTAATTAAGTCACCTAATCTGACTATATAATAACTGAATTGTTGAACTATTTCATTGATTAATCTAAAAATGGTTCACCCTTTACTTTCAAAATTTGCAAGGGTACACTTACTCAAATGTTAATAAAGATGGGACCATCAATTTACGTGATGCAAATAATAGAGGGAAAGATAATGATCCATCCTTCTCAATGTCATTAGTTTATATTAAATTGAGATAAAAGTAAACCATTAGTTTAACATGTTTTTTAGTCTCTAGTTCTAATGGATACAGATAAAAGCTAGATTTTTGTATAATACTATGGTGTCCTACTATATAGTCCGGCAATCACTCGAAAACTGATTTGTTTCACAACGTGATGTAATGTACTAGCAAAAAAAAGTAAATGCAATGAGTTTCTTAATTTGTTTTAATACTCCTATACATAAAACTTGTATGCTTAAGATTAATAGAGTAGTTTTATGTCTTTCGTTTACTAAACATTTAGTTATATACACAGGTTCTAAGTGTTTTTCATTGGCGACAAAAAGAAAGATGTCTTACGCGTCCATAAATGTATATCAAATCACGATTTCAATGTCTTTTGTCAAACTTTAAGATCAGTTGAGCAATATTTATTTAATAATATCATTTGGTTTTTAAAGTTGATGGAAGGAAACTAATATCCCTCAGCGTTTTATAACAAAGAAAACTACACTGATGATGATTAGAAAGTTAGAAAGAAATTAACTTAAACAGCACACAAATAAGATAATATGATCAGAACCATGTAAACTCTTTTTATTATTACTATTTTTTTCAATATTCAACGTGTCATTTTATTACGTTATGACCAAAAAAACGTAATTACAAGAATGTCACTATATTTTAGTGCCACGTCAGAAAAATCAAGCGTCACTTAAGAAATCGTTAATGGCTGAGTTATGGTTACATTGTGGGTGACTTATAGGAACACGGCTGACTTATGAGATAAGCTAACTTATAAACATAAATTAGCAGTAAGTTACAACTGATTTACAAAAATCTGGCTTATTTATGAGAAAACAGCTGACTTACACACAAGTTAGGGCTGATTATACATCGGCAGGGATGATTTATCAAGAACTTGGCTGAGTTGTAGATAAGACACGACTGAGTTATGTTTTGCGGCTGATTTCGTGATCGTCGAGTGGCTGAGTTATTAAATTTACGGTTGACTTATGGGAGTTTGTTACGGCTGATTTACATATAATCAGCCGTATTGAACTAGATTAATAGTAAACTTAGTATAATTACGGCTGACTTATTAGTGAAAGATTAATTACTACAATAGCATTCATTTGACGGCTGATTTATTTGACGATACAACTGACTTAATATTTTCCAACCTAACTACGGCTGATTCACGTTGCGATTGACTTACATTTGTACTTGATGGTTGATTTATATAGGTTGAGTTATGTGTTCGTTTGGTGACTGACATACCGATTTTCCATGTAATCAGCTTTTATTTTCCATGTCATTATTAACGTTACAAAGTCATATTAGGGTTTATATTACAGCTTCTTCAAGCCATCAGGTTCAGCTAAGCTACATGTTCTCGAATAAAATTTTGAAAACATCTACCAGTTTATGTCTCCAATACTCGACTGTTGAAAGGTTTTCTAAGCATAAGGAAAATCGAACGAGTACGTCTTTAATCATAACCATAACTTGGCTGAGTTATGATTACAATACATGACCATGACAAGAAGTAATAGTAGCAAAATATGGCCACACCTAACCCACAAACCACCATATTCCTCAAACACCGCACCTCACAGATGCATTCGTTTACTCTTCTCTCGGATTCCATCTTCACTCCTTCAAACTCTTTCTCCAACTGAGCAACATTGACTCTCAGCTCCGACATGTCTCTATTCATGTCACTTATCATTGACTTCATATCTTCAACCAAACGCTCATCCGTCAATTTGAATAAATATCACTGTTTTCACCAATAAAACCGGATATGAGTATCACATATATTTCAAAACATGCCAAATAAGAACAAAAACTAACTTTATTATATCCTTTTGCACAGCAATAAAACAATATTCTTAGATTTTATTTGTTCCAGATGTAAATATATTAGAGGGTTCACCACACCAACATTGTTTCGGCGATTCTCTATCCATATTTCTACCTCACATGTTTAAGTTTTCGGCAACGAAATCCTATTAATTTCAACAAGAGTTGGTACGAACAAAATCGAAATCAACTTACCTAAAATACATGATGAAATTGGGTTATATAAGGAAGACATATTTTAAAAAAAAAATTAGAACCCTAATCATAACTTTTGCAGAAGAAGATAACTTTAATTGCTGATTTTGAACTGTGACAAGAAACACAGAAACGACGATGCTTACTTTTTTCTTAAAGAAGAAAACGTCTTATCATCTCGATATTGTAAACGTCTCGAGATTAGACATATTCACACGCCTAATATGGAAACGCAAAACGTCGCGAGATAAATTAATATGCATGAATATAATTTAAAAACTCAATATGTATTCTATATTTAATTCGCTATAAACACGAAACGTCGTGAGATAAATTAATACGCATGAATAAATTACACTTGATGGCTGACTTGTAAAAAAAATAATGACTGACTTATAGAAACTTAATGATTGTGTTATTAAAATATAACAGCTGAGTTATCTAAATAACATGGTTGAGTTATATAAACATATTGGCTGAGCTATCTAAATGACACAGCTGAGTTATATAAACGACAAGGCTGAATTATGAAAACATAACGACTTAGTTATAAAAACATAACGGCTGAGTTATATAAACATAATAGCTAAGTTATATAAACATAAAGTCTAAGTTACATAAACATAAAGGCGGATTTATATAAACATAAATTAGTCAAATACAATAAACATATCAAATTACATTCAAAAACCAAAATTATCATGCCCAGACTTATTAAACATATCGATGAGATCAAGCCAAACTCTATTTAACGTCCACTCAGGCTTCTCGCCGCCACACTCCCATATCCTCTTCAACGTGCGTATTTTATTTTGAAATAGCTTTCTATCCACCAGATTAAAATGTGTCCAAGCTGTCAAATTATGCCTCGAATCCCACCAAGTTTGTTGTTAAATCTATATGGAAACATAAATGGTGCTTACAGTGATTATAAGAAATCTGTGTTCCTTAAAATGATCGGAAAAGAAGCAGTAAATTGGCCACTTATGAACTCAGCCCTCACGAAGAATCTCTCGGATAGCCTGTAAGAGATAGTGTAAAAATCTAAACCACGTAACAGTTGTTCTGACAACCAAGGCACCCTCACCATAGTTTATAACGGGGGGGGGGGGGTTGGAGTGTTAAGAGAAGGGAAATATATAGAGAGAAATATAGAATGACAAAACGTCACGAGATAAAATTGAGGATGTGACCTACCAAATTGTTCCCGCCCAAAATACGAAACATAGCGATATAAATTAAACTTAAAGGCTGACTTATAGGATTTATGGTTTAGGGTTTAAGGTATAGGAGTTAGGGTTTAGAGTTTAAGGTATAAAATTAGGGTTTAGTGTGTCCACTAAGAAATATAAGAAAGTATACACATTCAATTAAAAGAACATTGTATATGGTTTATGTAAGGTTTTAAGTAATTGTAATACAACATATATCTCAAGATCAAGTTAGAGTCTCAACTTGTAAATTAGAAAAATATACACATTCAGTTGATTTATATTCACTTGATATTAATAAGAGGAGCTTCATTATAAATTTTTAAAGTACTTCAATTACATTTTCTGATTTTAGGTATATTTGAGGTATAGCTGAGTTATGTAATTACGATATGGCTGAGTTATCTAAACGACGCGTCTGAGTTACATAAACATTTTCCAATTTGATGGTATTTTGAGGTATGTATGAGTTATATAATTATGATACGGTTGAGTTATCTAAATGACACAACTGAGTTATATAAACATACCATAAGTCAAATACAAAATAAAAAGGTTCATGAATAATCAGTTGAACTGCTTTAACATATCATGTCCTCCGTTGTGTTCAAAACTTCATATTGGCAGTGATCTGTGTTTAGCCCAGTGATAGTCTACAGTCCTACCAAACCACACACATTTGCTATCATCTAGCTTAGCAATTATTCCAACAAGAAACTCCTTCACGTGTTCCCACACATCACATCTTATTGCTTCTCCGACGTTAGGGAAGTTTCCCATATGGAAATTTTGATTAATATCTTTATTTTCTAAATTAAAAGCCCCTTCATTGTAAAGTCTTGGAGGTTAATCTCGTGCTTGATCTTCAGAAACATCCATCTGATCTTAAAATACATATAAAACTCAACCGCAATAGAAAACTAATACAACCACAACATAATATATAATTTAGCCGCAATAGGAAACTAACTCAACCACAATATAATATATAACTTAGCCTCAATAGAAAACTAACTCAGCCACAACATAATTTATAACTCAGCCGCAATAGAAATTTAATTCAACCACAATATAGATCAAACTCAGCCATAACAAATCAGAGAAGACGATTTCGGGCAATTGAGGAGAAGACGAATTCAGAGAAGACAATTACAGAGAAAATGATTTCGGCGAAGACGATATCGGAGAAGATGACTTCGGACGAAAGCAATAACGTCAACTCAAATGATTTTAATCGACGAAGGAAGAAAGTTGTGGCTTTTTTCTAACACCAGAAGTCTAAAGTTAAACGTCGCTTGATTGCCTTCCCTCTCTTTTGATGAAGAGGATTACAGTTATTATTGATGTGGATTTGTTAATTAATTTAATTATTTTTAAATTAAAATAATCTCAATTAAAAGGAACTTTACGAGAGGACCCACAAAAAGGCTGGGCAATTTGTAGATCCTAGGTTCGAGAAAATCTACAACGATGTTGTTGCTCGGGTTGAAGAGCGCCAAACCCAGCTGACTCAGCAGTTCCCCGATGGGATACCCGTCACATTATCCACAGCTGAAGTGTATGAGATTTACGAACAGGTAAAATTTTTTATTATTATTATTCGTTTAATATCTAACCTTTTATTATTGGCTAACATTATTTTTTTTAATTCTTTTAAAGGTCGTCCCAAAGAAAAAGGGACGTATATTGGGGATTGGTTCCGTTAACGATGTCCCAAGAGCAAAATCATCTTATGCTCAGCGACGGGAAGATGAGACTGCTCAGCTGCGTTCGGAGTTGAACGCGACGCGTTCTGATTTGAGCACGACACAAGCTCAAATGAGTTCACTCGAGGGTTTCCTGGACATTCTAGCGGCTGAAAATCCGCAATTGGAGATGATGTTAGCTGTGAGACAGAGACAATTGGACATTCCAGAGCCAAACCGACATGATGAGATGAACAAAAGGAATGACGACTCCCAGAACCCCTAGCTCTTTTTATTACTTTTTGTTGTAATATAAATTTAAAACTTAAATATGTATAAAATATTTTTGTTTTCTTCTATTATTTTAATTTTAATTATTTTTTAAATATTTTATATATTTTATTATAATTAATTATCAATGCAGAAAAATAAGATTCGAAGTAAATTCGTCGTTAATTTTACGTGGAATTATCTACGAACCGTAGCGTGGACTTTACGAGGAAATAGTTACGTAGAGATTACAACGAAATTTAACGAGTAAGTTACGAGGAAGGCTTACGTGTATTTAACGAGGAAATATTAGCGTGTATTTTACGTGGATATATTGCGTGTCTTTTACGAGGAAATGTAGGTCCGTGTTTACGACGAAATCTATCCTTGTAAAGTTATGAGAGTTTAGCGAGGAAATATGTGCTACGACGAACGTGGCACGACGTTTTTCGTTTCGTGATTATTTCCTCGTAAAAGCTCATTTACGAGGAAATAACCACGAAAACAGACCTCGGTAAATAATTGTTTTCTTGTAGTGTAATCGAAGGTGTTTATTGTAATTTATCACAAGTTTAAAAAAAATTGATTAATTTTCAAAAATGTATATTATTCTAGTCATATAACAATTAAATGTTATTTGAGTAATTTTCTCAAAAAAAAATAAAGTTAAGTTACAAAGAGTTACCGATTACAGCATATTGATCAATACATTATCAACATTACCATGAGAAGCACACAACAAGCTCACACAAGGTATTCAACAACAGAAGCCATTAAATAGCCCTCCTCAAAGTCAAGAACAAAGAAACATCCCATAGTCACTTTGACCAACTTGATCCAGTTAGGCAATAGATACATTCTTGTCACATATATCTTACAGTTGTCTAGGATAGAGAACCTTCTTCTTTTTTGTCAGCATAGAACCTTTTTATTTTACCTTTATAAATAATCATCTATGTAAAAACAACCCTTGAAAGATAAAAATGTATGTTTCTTTGTTTTTGACTGAAGAAAAGGTTGTTTGATGGGCTTATGCTGTTGATTGGGGCCTTGTTATCTTTTGAGCTTGGGTTGAACTTAAGGCGTAATTGTGTGATTTTGTGTGCTTTTCACAGTAGTGTTAACATGTATGTGTGAAAATTAGTCGAAATAATAAACAAAAAAAATCATTGTGTTTGTTATTTGTATGGTATCAATTGTATGTGACTTCTTTAACTTAATTAAAAAAATATATATCAAATTGTATATTTTCAAAAAAAAATCATCAGAAACACGTTTTAAAATCAATTTGTTAAGATAGCTCTTGTTAAAGCATTTTTATCACGATAAGGCTTTTGAGTTAGTAAGAAGGAAGAAGTTTTCAGGGTCCAAAACGTTCTTGGACCAGGAGCCCCAAACACAATTAAAATTTTATGTCGACAAATATTTTTTGTTGGAACGTATGCAGAATAAATAAAATTAGTCACTGGAATGGGTTAAGGCATGTTTATTGGATGTCTCTTAGCAAAGATTCTTAACTTTTCTAAGAGACGTTTTGTAACTTTTAACTAAGAAAACCTAAGAACTGTCTCTTAAATAAGAGATCTAAGAGCCGTCTCTTAGCCAAAAAAGAAATTTAAAAAAAGAGTCAAATTATGTTAAGAACCCCAACCTAAGAGACCGGGGATAAACATGGCCTTAGGAGTAATACACTATTTTGGCAACCTTCTGGAGACTCACGTTTTGTCAATGAGATTCTCCCTGGATGGTCTTGTGCTAACTATTGATATTCAGACTTTGGAAAATAATGGATTCTTTGGCACCATTCCCTTGTAGTCACTATCATCACAAACTTTAGATGATGACCGCTGAAGTCCACTGGCCAAGTAGCCCAGCTGTGATTATGGTCTCTGTAATTTACGCATCAAAGGATCAGCAGAAAGATTATGTCTATGGGGTGAGAATACCAGTCTTGTTGCTGCTCATAGTCATTGAAGTAAACCTTGGATTCTTCTAGCGGATTTCATGACCATTATGAGCACTCGGCCTCTTCCTATTAGAATGTGGATAAGCGCACCTGAGTTTTCAGGCAGTGTCTTCTTGATGTAGAGCTGGAAGACTTAAATTACAGAGGAAACACTTACACATGGTGGAACAAGCATAAAAGCGCTCATGTTGTGAAAAAACTTGATAGGATTCTTGTAATGACCATTGGCATCTCCACTTTCCGGTTTCTGTTGTGAACTTTGGTTTTCCTGATTTCTCAGACCATATTGTAGCAACAGTAAACTGCAAATATTTTACAACTTCCTCATCAGAAATCCTGATTTCCTTACTCTCATTCACAGAACTGATACTATTTCAACAGCTCTGGTGGGAACAACTAATATTTGTAAAATTAAAAAGAACATAAATCAAAACTACAATACCCAAATAAATGAATAGAGAAGAATTGCAGAGTCGAGATGATTAATCTCTTTCCTTAAATCTTTAAACGTCCCGTAGTGTGACGGTTGCATGGATACAACTGCATATGTTTCTGTCTACCATCACCGAAAAATAGAATTTGTCGAACCTAACTTTTGTGTTGTACTCTCAGACTCAAAAAAAATACTAATTATTCTATGTGAGAGAGAGTAAATTTTTGTTGTTGAATCTTTTCTATAATGCTCACAAGCTCTTTTATAGAAAAAAATGAGAAGCAAAAGTTTCATTTACATAGAAATGAAACCACCATGGTGCACTAATGAAGATTTTAATTCTTGTCAATTAATTTGTGAATTTATTTCACATTTTGACCAAGAAATTAAAGATTAAAATTATTATTGTTTGACCAAATCAAACAAATAATATACTTTAATATTAAATTTCTTTTTTATATTTTATCAATATAAAAGATCAACATATATTTGGTTTATAAGATTATGTTAATGAACATGTAGTCCAACTAACAAATCAAAACCTAAATCCAATCAAATAACCAATGTGTGTATTTGCCATTTTGTATAAATTTCTCAAATCATACACATTGGACCTCCATTTCTCATTCAAATAAAACTCACTTTTGACATATGAATGCACAATTCATAATGCCCAAAAATAGTTCCAACAGTCTCCCACATGAATAGAAATGACTCTAAACACTAGACGACTCAACAGACTTGACTTCCTAGACAAGACTTGACACGACTCACTAAGGAATTTTGAGAATACAAGCGAAAATCAACTCCATGCTGAGTTGGTAGCATTTTCAGCCTTGAACCAGACATTGTTAATAGCTATTGGATTTACTCGGCCAGGTAGTGCACATGATGTCTTGAACCACCCAAGCTTTGGTGTAAACCTAGACAATAACTATAACACAACTTCATTCTCTCACAGAATTAGGTTCTCTGTTGTGTTCATTTTGGCCGTGAACAGTCCTGGTTAATCATGAGTGAACTTGGAGAATATAGTCTTTCCTTCATGCTCCTAGAAACGGCCCTATTTCACACTCACAAGGTGATCTTCCATTAGCTTTGTTTAGAGGAATATCATGTACTACTCCATTTATATCTCAAAGCTAAGTACACAAATCATTAAAAGCAAAAGCTTATCCTCTATTCCTTACATGTAGCACTGTTTAATCATCATAGGAACTGGGTATAGACCGAAGTCTTACAGTGCTTTGGGCAGATTTAGTTTGACTTAGTTGTCTCCTTGAACCTATTTCTTGGGATCTCCATCCAGTTAGGTAGAGTTACCGCCAAACCTCATCTTAATTTTCATAGGCTTTAGCCCATTCCTCTTGATGATATAACAATATGATCTCATGACACACCTTTAATAAAAGGATCATAGGTTGTCATCATAATGAATATAATCTCTTTAGATTAGTCGAGATCAATTGTCCAATGATTTTTGTCATCTTCTTTCAAGATAAAATTAACCATTATATACAAAACTCAATGCATGTCATTAATTTTTGTTTTAGACATATTGTGATAATTATCACTAAGTTCATGTGGCCTCTTGCCAATGAATTTATATGGTAAGCAAAGCTTTCCCCACATTTTTGTGATAACACAAAATATGCATATTTGCATTTAACATCTCTTAAGGGTTTAGAGAAATTGATCTACAACTCTTTTAGATTTAAATTATTAAACAGAAATTTCGAAAATTATTATAATTTTCTAAAAAAATGTATTTCGTTTTCAGAAATTCATATTTTACATACAACTATTTTCATAGTCCTCTCAAGTTGATTTATGAATCCAACTTATATGTTCTGAATTTAAAAAATATTTTGCTTTTTAACAAATATACATATCATTACAAAATATTGTTTTTGGCATAAAAACTACCACTTTCTTTGGCTTTTTTCAATCATGTTGACTTTCAAAACTACAATATACATGTCAGTTTCAGTCATATTAATATGAGATTTCTCATCTTTTACTCATAGTCAATCTTTATACGATTCGTATTACAGCATTGATTAAATATAAATGTTTTGATCAATATCAATAAACATGTTATTTCCTATGGCAAATGATTCATATGTGGCAGACCTCTCCTAAACTTAATTTGGTGCGTCGACTCACGAATTCATTTTCATTCATATCATTTGATCTCTTAAAGATCAAAATTTTATTTATCAATGGTATAACCATATTTGGAACTTTAATCTTTTGCTCCCAAAAAAATCTGAAACAATATATCAAAAACCGTTACACACATTCTTGATAATTAAAGTAAATCATCACATTAGTCAAGTCAAATCATTAACACATTTTGAAAAAATAAATTATTTGATCATGTAAATGCACGTGCTTGACCATATTTAAGAAATACTTTTGATAATTTCATGACAAAAATCAATGCTAAAAACAATTTCACTTCCACAAAAAGGATACTTAAACCGATAAACAAAGTCAAAGCCTTATTGACTAATAATAATTCTTTAAACTTTACCTCTATGAGATAGTAAATTTTCAAAATAGACAGAATTCTAGAGATGAAACAATAAAATATACAGAACCAACTTCCCTTTTCCGGTTCAAGTAGTGACTAGAACAAATGATAATCACCTATTCTTGAAAAATCTTAACAAAGATTTCTGTTAAAAATAATTAGATTAAAAAATTTATACCAGAAAAATATATTCTACTAAAACCATAATCAAGAACAAGCTGTTGGAGAAGAGTGATTCTCATCATAGGAATTATCTAATTCCCAGCAACATAACCAAATCGATTCAGACACCTATTCTGAATATAGATTAACCTGTTCTTAAAAAAACTTTAACAAATATCAGTATTGTTAGTGCAAACCATAAACAATATTTAAAGATTTAAGAGTGTAGGAACCTTATTTTACTACAATGGGGACAACTGATATTTGTAAAAATAATAAGAACATAAATCAAAATTACAATACCAAAATAAACGAATAAAGAAGAATTCCAGAGTCGAGATGATTAATCTCTTTTGTATTAGTTACTATTTAGAAACAAAAATATCTATATAAAGAAAAAGTGGGGATTGAAGTAAGATATGTCCGATCATGCGACAATGCAGCTGACCTCTTCACAAAATCACTTCCAACCTCGGTGTTCAGGAAACATGTCCATAACATTGGAATGCGTCATCAGAAGGATCTATGACTGTTCATTCGAGGGGGAGCTTACGTGGTTGTACTCTTTTTACCTTACTATGGTTTTTCCTACAGGGTTTTTCTAGAAAGGTTTTTAACGAGGCAACAAGAGGCGTTAAACAAGAGACGATAGTGACACTGGTCTCCAAGGGGGAGTGTTATGAAAGTCAAAGCACCGAAAGAAAAAGAAAACGTGTGGAGCCCATTTCACTATTCATACGCGTTTTTAATCTCTATATATATGAACAAATTCGTTCATTGTAAAATACATCGATTCCTCTTCTTCCTTTATATAAAATAAAATTTTTCTTCCCATATTAATATTCAAACATCTCTACCGGTATTATTTTTATTCCTATTTAAAGTTTGTCGATTACAGAAAATTCCAGTTTCATCATAACAGGGATCATATTATGAAAATTTTGCTATTATAATATATGTTAATGGAAACAAAATTCTTATATTGCGGCCGTTTATGCCTTCTTTCCACATGTGGCAAATAGTTTAAAGAAGTAAGCTTTTTTAAAAACAAAATGATTAGTTTTTGTTCATCTATAAAAACCATCAACTTCTGCATCTTAATTTCCCTGTGGATACAAACAACAGCCCTTCTCTCTCTCTCTCTCTCTCTCTCTCTACATATAACTCCAACAAAAAAAAGTGATTTTCTGTCATTTTAAGACACAGAGAAAAGGTACAAAGTCTTGATCTTCTCTGAATATCTCTTTGTGGGTCTCTCTGTTTCCATATGGAGGGCAAAATAAGCTCAGAGATCAACAAGAACATGGATGACTTCGAGAACAACGTGGATGACGAAATGGATCTAAAGAGAGGTCCATGGACCGTTGAGGAAGATTTCAAGCTCATCAACCACATTTCTACTCTTGGTGAAGGCCGATGGAACTCTCTAGCTCGTTCTGCCGGTACGTTGCACTACCACCTACTATATATTACACGTATAAACATTCAGGTTAACAAATGTATTCATTACTAAATTGATTATGAACGTGTCCCTTACTAAAATAAATAAAAACTTAAAAACTATCACAAGTTGCATAAGCTTTTTATAAATTTATTGTTACCTTTTGTTATTTCTTGTCATATTTTGATCTCCATGTGTGTTTTTGTTTTTTGAACCAATCAAAGTCATTATGTTAAACTTAAGAAAATGGGTTTTGCGTTGCCTGTTGTGTGCACAAATGAAAAATTCCTTATGGGGAATCAAATTTATTATTTTCGAATCTCAATATGCATTCAATAATTTAATCAAATTCTAGGGGTTTTGGAAAAAGTAACTATATTCGCGTATAAATAAAAAAGAAATAACTAATGCTAATAAATGATCAACATCAATATGGGAAGAGCACTAACGCAATGAAAGAAAGTTTGCTGGATAATTTGCCTCATAGCAACGGTCCATATAATTTATAGAGTAGCTCGATAACTTTACAAAAAAATATTATCATTATGATGAGTTTCTTGCGTATGAAATCATCGTACAGTATACGTGTACATGATGAATATGTCTAAACAATAGTATCTTCCGATTTTAAATAGGACTCAAAAGGACCGGAAAAAGCTGTAGATTACGGTGGTTGAACTATCTCCGGCCAGACGTCCGCCGTGGAAACATAACCCTTGAAGAACAACTCTTAATTCTTGAACTTCACTCCCGTTGGGGTAACAGGTACTTTTCAAATTTATAACAAGTTCTTAAGATCATGATTATTGCAGGTTTCTTAAATTGAGTTTCTTAAGAAAAATTAAGAAATTGTTTTTTAGTTTTCTTAAGAAAAGTTAACAAAATATTTCTTAACCATTTTTTAATAAACCAAACTTAAAAAAAACCTGCATTAATTATGCCATGATCGACTCACAAAGATATATAACAAGATCATATCTTTAGGCATCAATTCATTTTATTTTCTGCTTATTTTCTACTAACAAGAATTTCATTACAAATTTATTCACTAATACAATATATTTTCATGTGATTACAGATGGTCTAAGATTGCACAATATTTACCAGGAAGAACAGATAACGAGATCAAAAACTACTGGAGAACACGTGTGCAAAAGCATGCAAAACAGCTTAGATGCGACGTGAACAGTCAACAGTTTAAAGACACCATGAAGTATCTTTGGATGCCTCGTCTCGTTGAGCGGATCCAAGCCGCCTCGGCTTCATCCTCCTCCACCGGTTCTGCTGCCACGTCTTGCGTCACCACCCCCTCAGATCAGTTCTTGATCACGTCATACGAAGGTGGAGTCAAAAACAACAATACCAACATAGACCATTTGGGTTTAACGAGCAGCCCTAATGGTTTGACGGAGTATCACATGGGTAGTGAAGTGGGAAAGATTGAAACTAGTTATGGTCCGGGTCAGAGTTTGGTGGGTCCACAAAACGGTTTATCAACGACGATGCAGGAGCAGAGTTACCCTAAGTTTGAAAATATTAATGGAACGATACCTTATTCGGACACTTTCTGGAACATTGGAAGTGATGAAGACTTTTGGCTCTTACAACAACAACAACAACAGCAGCTCCTCGACCACAATAATGGAAGCTTCTGAGTAGACAAAATAATTATCTATAAAGAAAAAAGTATGAAAAAGAATAGTGAAGTGGATTAACTAGTGTGTGAAAAGAATTTATAAATTTATATTTGGAAAAGGAGGGTTGCTTATATACTTTTGGAGTAAAGTTTGATTGTTTCGTGTTTCTTTGGAATTTTGATACCACATTATAGTTATGCTGATAATTTTTAAAACAACTCGGAATCAAATTACTAACTAAATCTCCTTATCTTTTGTGAATTTACTTGATAGGTTTTTTTTTGAAACTAAAAAGTATTTGATGATTTCCTTCATGGAAGCATGACACAACTCATTTTATTATAAATGTTTTGCCAAAGAAACCATCATTGGTTCCACCATGTTTCATACTACTTAACTAACTCAGTATATGTTACAAAAGCAAACACAAAGTATATATTATAATGACTTTGGCATGAGTGATACATGAGGAAAATGGATAATCCAAATATCTAACTGATGATGATGCTTTTAGGAAGCATGTCTATGGGACCTGTATATGGAAAAAAGGGGACACGAGATGTGTGAAAGAAAGGCTTTGGGTTCAAAAGTATACAATCCAAAGTTTGCTTTTTGTTTGTATTATTGTATTTTCATGTGGCAATGTCTTAATGGACTAATGGTGAATGTCTGAATTTTAAGATGGCCATTGTGGGGACTATTATTATTCTTGGGAGAATGTAATAACTATTAACTTAGTTATTTAATAAAATATATGCTTAGTGATGATAATTCCACCCATTAACGCGTGCAAATATGAATTTTTAATTGAACACCATTATTGTACGGATGATCCCACCATTAGCCAGAAAATACCTTCCTCGCACTGTAATACGTCATCCAGCCGATGTTGTCTTCGTATCTGCAATTCTTTTAGGGCAAATCTCTTAAATAACCATTTTTTAAGTTTTTGTCACAAAATAATCCTCAACAACAAAAATGACAAAATTAACTTTTTTTATTTTTAAAAAATTAATATTTTTTTTTTCAATTTTAAACTTCACCCCCAAAACCTCACCCAATAACTCTAAAACTTAAGTCTAGATTAGTTAACCCACGGGGTATAAATGTATATTTACACTCTTTAATAAAGGTTATTTTTGTGATTTTCTTCTTTAAAAATTATTTTTGTGACAAAAACTTTTTTAGGTCTATCTTATGGTATTTCTCATTCTTTCTTTTATGAACTATAGTATATCTAAATATACATTTTAACAAAAGAAAATATATAATTATCAATACGTATCTACTAGTAAAACATTATATGTAATTGTATGATTATTCCTGACTAAAATATATAATAACCCATCGAGAAGTTAGGAGACCAGAGTTTTGATTTTGTCTAATGCGATTTCAATCATAGTTAGTTTTTGTAGATGATTAGGATGAAAATATAACAATATGCTTACAAGCAATGAGAGTTAATCTAATTAAACTGAATTTAATTGCTCATGTATTTGCGATTACACAATCTGATTTTGAACCAAAACAATATATGTGAAACAAAAGTGTGCAGAGATGAAAAAAAAAGTTCACAATTGTTATTTTATTGCATTAGAAAGTGTTTACAAACAACTCTATGAACTCTCAAGTAAAGCAATACATGGTAAAAAGAGATTAGTGAAGAAGTTTAGGTAGCTCAGGAGGGACGAATATAGAAGTTTAGCAGAAAGTCAACTAATGTAGAAACTGGACAGAATCGAGAAATCTAGAAAATGGAAATAGGAAGAAGACATGAGAGACTAGAGAAAAGGTCTTACAAGGTCAAGAAAAAGAAGTAGAGGATATACTATTTTTCTTTGAAAAAGCTCAGGGTAAGATAGCGTCGTTGATTTGATCATGAAGAAGAACAAGTTACGATCACCTTCTTCTTCTTCTTGAAATAGCCTTTTTGTCCTACAAAAATTATGGCATTACATTAGTCAATGATACACATAACTAACTAACCAACTACTCGTGTGTGTATACCTTGATCATGACATTTTGATTGTTCTTCAATCCATGAAACGCTTTCAAATTCATCCATAACTTGAGTGAAAAAGATAGAGAGTGTTTTGCACATGAATTATATATATATTTATGAAGATGTATGGTCAATACACGCACGGACGTTGCTATATATAGAGATGCATGTATAAAACATATACGTATATGTATAATTTTGTGTTTTAAACTCTTTAAAGAAAAGAAGAACCATTTTATTATGGTATTTCACACATTTGACATTGAAATCTCTCTGTTGAAAAAAAATGTATACGCCTATATTAACAAAAAAGAAGAAGAAAACACCCTATTATTATATCCAAATAAATCATGTGTCGTGTTTTAATACACATTCAATAGTTTCTTTTCATCTTAACATCATTTGACCCATTTAGTCACTAGATTTGTGGCTTAGTATTCCTTCTGAAGTGCATTTGCACAAAAAAGACATATGTCACAAATCATCATGCATGCTCATTTTATCATAATCAAAGTCTTCAGCAAATACAACTGTAAAATCTTGTTTGTGATATATGTTGAAATCTTAACAAAATTGATTTAACTATATATGTTACAAAATTGCACTTAGCATTACAAAAGAAAAATCAAAAGTTAAAAATGTTTAAGTTGAAATAGTGAAATCATATACGACGGAAAGCGATTCGTGATAATATGCTAGTGAGACCAAATCAAAAGCCATATGGTGATTATAAAATCAGTTAATAAGTCTTTTCAACTTTCTAAAAAATTAATACAACGTTCATTACATGGGGTGGAACTCACAAGAAAAACACTTGATAAATATGGACGGTTGGAACATTACAAAAACACTTGATAACATCAAATGTCGGACACATGATCAACATTGATGAGGGAGCGAAATCTTCGGAAAATGTCGGACAAGATCTTAAAATATTTTGGACCTATGCAAAACCATCATATCATCTGGCATGAATCTTCTTGTGGAGAGCCCTCCTGCAGACAAAGAAAAGTCACGCGTGCGCCATCATGAGATTAATTAGTTAAGATTATCGTAATGTTTTTTTTGTCGTAGATGTCAATTATAATACTGTTTAATATATACTCGTGAAGATAAAGGCATGTGAAAATATGATCAATCAGTTAAAAAAAACATATGGAAAATGGCAAAAGGGAGACAAAAATTGAAGAAGTGAAGAAGCAACTTAAGTTGCCTGAGGAAGATAGGGAAACTGATGTGACCAAAGACACAAATCATTGAGACAAAGTTACCGAGTTACGACAAAGTCCTTCTCCTCAATTACACTTTCCACTCCCTTTAATAATTTATCGTCACTATATGCAATGCATCTTTACTATACATGCATTGTGATTTTATATGTTTATTCCATGTATATAAATGTATATAGGTCGACGATTAGACATTTTGTATCCACTGTATATACGTAAGGGATACATATACAAGAGTTTATTGTAAGGTTGGCCCAAGAAGAAGCAAAACATCAAAATATCCTTCATGGGTGGAAAAACCCTAAGTTATAACTCGGTATCTTTACTCATTCACTATTAGTTCTTTGTTTACGAATTACTCTATTAATTTGGAATTTGCAACTATAGAACTAAGTTGTAACCCTAGAATAGTCATATTTTCTTTTGTAAAACATAGTTATAAACACTACAAATATATTAAATTATACACTAAATTAACAAGTTAAACAACAAACCATCTAGATACTAAAAGCTATTGACTACTGTAATAAACCATCTAAAACCTTTTCAAAAGTGGTTAAAACTGAATATTTTTTTATTAATGGTACGGTAAAACAGTTTCTTGCTTATAAGTAATCAATAATAATTTTTTTTTATATATAAATTTTTTAAAACCTAACTGGAGATAAATATTAAAATAATATGATTAGAATACAACAATACATCAAGAGGAAATATTTGAACAATTAATCATATCTTCGGTTAATCAATTAGGAACCAGGTCCTCCCCGAAGTACATCATTACTGATTTTTGAACGTTAACTTCAACTCTTTTCCCATTAGTCTTTAAAAAGATAGCATACATGTTTGGGATGGGGGTGGATTTAAACAAGTAAGAACCTTTAAGAATTAAGAACCACAATTGTATATAAAGTGAAGCACCACCATTGTCTATAAAGTTATCATTCAAAAAAAAAAAAAGTTATCATTCAAAAAAAAAAAAGTTATCATTTATCTTTGTTAATAATTTATGGGCCTTAGGCCTAAAAAACAGAAGTTTAGCATTATCGTTGTGGATAACATATATGGGCCTTGGCCCTAAAATAGACAGCGGGAAGATGCTCTGTTCTTCTCTCCCATCGTACTTGTTCAACGCTCGCGCATTCGATTTCTCTTTGCAAGATGAAATTTTGAATCTAACTCTCTCTATATTCCTCTTATACTGATTCCATCGATGGAAAATCTAAACACATAATCTCGACGATCAAGTTTCGAGCTTAAAGCTTATCTGATGCGGTGAGACCATAAAGCTTACTTTTTTCACCATTTTAGATTCCTATTCACTTCGGTATTTTGTTTATCTCCTAATGGGTAACCAGAAAGGTGCTCTCTTTCCTGATGAGATGATCCTTGGGATTCTGGCGAGATATCCTGTTAAATCTCTGTTTCAGGTTCAAATCCGTTTGTAAAGCTTTTGTACAGGTTGCCCTCCGACAAATACTTAACTTACTTGTACAATCAAATGTCCGTAAAAGAACTAATGCTTGTTTTTCAAGGTATCAGATCCGTCGGGATCGAAATCTATCATTGGAGTTTCTTAGGGATAGGGTGAGAGTTAGAGCTTCGTGTAATAGCGTGTTGTGTTGCTCTAGTGTTCCTATGTCTGTAACCCATCGAGTAGAGAGTTTTGGAGATTGCCTAAGAGCCTAGAGAGACCCGCCACTCGGTTTTATCTTAGATGGTGAGACGATTCTTGCTGGCTTGGCTGGTGATGCAGCCATGAAGAGGTTTTATGTGGTCATGGCTGGTTAGTCCATAGGTTGTTTGGTCAGAGACCCGACGGGACTTTTATTGGCTTGGTGTTTGATTCTGAGACCAACAAATGGAGGGAGTTTGTTTCGGTGCTAGAAGACTGTAGTTTCACTCACATGACTACATGAGCAAGAAGAAAAAAGTGGTCTTTGTCAATGAGAAGCTTTATTGGTTGATGAGTGGTTTGGGTTAGATACTTGCACTTGATCTTGAACACTATGTGTGGAGAGACGTTTCTTTGCCTGATGAGATCAGATGTGTAAATGGTGGGGACCGGGTTTATCTATTGGAATCTGATAAATATTTGTCAGTGATTCAGCTATGAGATGGTTGGATGAAGATCTGGAAGATTAGGTACTATGAGACTGAAGCTTGGAGTATTGTTGATAGCATAAGTTTAAGGTGTATCAAAGGATTGGTACCTGGAATCTTCCCGATTTGTCAGAACGGTGAGTATGTGTTCTTGGCTACTCATAAACAGGTTCTGGTGTATCAGAGACGAAGTAAGTTGTGGAAAGTGATGTTTTCTGTAAAAGGAAGCTCTTATCTGCCTTTGTGGTTCTTAGCTCACGCCTTTCACAGCACCATGTAAATGTTTATATTGCTTTTCTACATTTTTCTTTTGAATAAAAATTAAAGATACATATACATATATACATTCAGTTTCTTTTCTATTAGTACATATATATTTTGGGATCGTTGAATTTTTGTTGATCCTGTTTAGGCTTCTCCATAACATCATGGTTACCTTGAACGTCTTCAAAAACTGACAAAGGCAACGACTTAGACAATAAACCAACCTGTGTCTTGAAGGTAATCAAACCAGAGGAACGGTTTACATGAATCTCACCGAGAGAGATCCAGACCACGAACTCCTTGGCCTTAACCCCAGTGAGTTTCTTGATCATGTTGGGCTGAAAATAAGCAGTGACTTCATCTTCGAAACATACCGCAACGTTATCGAATCTAAACAAGTCTTGATGTCTCTTTCTCTCGTCTTTGTTCTTCTTCTTGTGCTTTAACCACACGAAACCCGTGTCCTTCACGTATCCACATTCTTCTATCTCCTGGTTACTTAGGAGCCGGTTTGGTAAACCGATATCGGTCAAAAGCGAACCGAATATCTCTCTGCATGTCTTGTCTCCATGGTACACCTCTGCCTTGATTCTCATGGCTTCTGCTACCATAACGACGACTATATGATCAAGACTCTCTTTGTGTTTGGATAATGTTTTTGAGGAGATGAGGTTTTTGAAGTTGTCTTTTGGTAGTTTTAATGTGTTGTAGATGTTGTGCAAGTTTAGGAATATGCGTTCTAAGAGGATCTCTCTCGTGTCTTTTACCTTGCAAATTGAAACTCATGTTTTGTCTTTTTGTTTATTTATATACATTACTTAAAGGATATCCTTTTACTTGTTCTAATACTCTTATTTTTTTTGTTAGCTTATGGTTTTGTAGTTTCTCTCATATTGCACGTAAGCCAGTTACAAATACTAAATAGTTAACAAGATGGTGACCTTCACCAACGCACAAAAACTAATTTGAGTTAATAATAACATACACTATGAGTAAGGTCTATCCTATACAATGATAAAAAATTTAGGGGGGGGTCTAAGTGATGATAAAAATCTATTTATAAAATTGAGAAGTATATGAATACAATTTATACCAATATTTAAATAGTCATATAACTTTATAAATAGTTTCCATGCACTAGAATATTAAAATAATACTATATTTTAAATTTATAAAAATACAAACGAGTTTACCAATAGTCAATGCCTATGGCATTTGGGCCGGGCCTAAGTTAAACAGCTTTAAGTATCTAACAAAGTGTGAAGGAACTATAACCATTTGGGGCGGACGGGTTTTTCTTTTGCAGGCTAAACGGACGGTTACACATAATAACTAACGCCAAAAATACCAATTGGGACAAAACAAAAACATAAATGCATTTTAAACTACTTTTTAAAACAATTAACATTTGGCAATTATAAAACCAGCTAAACTTGCATAAAACTTTATAAAATCAATTTATAAACCATATAAAAAACATAATTCCAGCATCTTTAGATGTAACTTTTTTTTTTTAACATATGTTAATTATGTTATTATAAACCATAGAAATATACTATTTTGATATATTATAATGAAATAGTTGACAAAAAAAGGGATATATTATAATAAATGTATATGTGATTTTACAGCGAATCTTAAAACACAGTTACACCGCCGGCGGAAACCTCGGTTATCTGATCGCCTCCGTCTCTAATCCAAATTTTGCAAATTGAAAGCCTCTCCTTTTCCCTTTATTCGCTGTTCTTGTGTGTGTGTGTTTGTTTCCTAGTTTCGTTCAAAGATAAATCCCAAATTGGTACATCTCGATTACGAGCAGGATGCTCTAGGGCACACTTGTGGGCCTTTGCAAATTGACTTTCTCCTTCTCATGGAATCTCCTTCCTTCGCTGCGCCTCTCGTTTGGAATCAGAGTTTCAGGTACCACCCAACCCTTTTTGTTTCTTCCCCCGATTCGCCTTTACAATTCGTGTTCTTACCATCTCGTCTCCCGTCGGGCATGTCTCTTTTCACTTCTCTGGGTTGATTTCGCTTAATTTCCAGGAAATTCGAAAGATTTGTCATGGGTTTGATCTCAATTGCTCTCCCGAAACGAAAGTTTCATCCTTTTTATTCAAAGATTTGAGCTTGCTTTTGTTTGCTGCCATAGCTGAAGCTTGGTGAAAGTTCTTCGATTTTGACTACTGTAGTTTTATTTGTTAGCTAGACGTTACTTATTCGGATTAGTTTTTCAAGATTGTTCTGCCTTCTCCAATGGCAGGTAATGCTAGAGAAAGTTCTCAGTTGATTTCGCTTTACAAATCCTTGTTTGAGTTAGTCATGGCTCGTAAAGGAAGCCATCAGAAGAATGGAGTAGATCACAACCAAACCAAGCCTAAGAAGAAAACTTCAGAGTCTTTGCCATCTAAAAAGAGGCAAGATAAAAGCTAGTGAAGCCGAGAGTGTCCCAAAAGAAAATTTCCAAGATGATAAACAGACGAGAAGTAGTGAAACTTCAGAGAGAGACATGGATGCAGTTAAGGATATAGATCCGCCTGCTGCTTCAGAGGCAGATTTAGCTGGAGATAATAACGGACCTGACTCTACAACTGAAGAGACTAGACATTCTCGATTTGATCGTGAACACATCAACAGTCTTATGAGAAGCTTGCTGTATATTTTGAGCACCAATAGCCCTTCTGAGAATATTGGGCTTGCATACAATGCAGCAATCAGGAAACTGAGGATACCCACTGCTACCATATCAAGGGAAGTGAATCAGTGGATGGAAAGAAACAGGCCTTTGATAGTTTCTCTCAGATCACGAGTATATAAAGCCCGTGACCTTGTTACAAAGAAAATTAGGCTAGCATGCCCGGTCGTCTTCAAATGGCTTATGCACTTTGGCAGCATAATTCTTCTTCTATCTTTGGTTTGGTTGGACTGTGCAATCCGAGGCTTTGATTCTTTCATCAGGATGGGGACAGCGTCATTTTTCTCAATCATGTGGTGTGGTGTCTTTTCAGCGTTTTCCATGATCGGCATGACCAAATTTATAGTGATGTCGGTAAGAATCTCAAATACAATTTTGCTTGTATGTTTTACTTTTTATGCAGATGTTAATATTACATATAATTACAGGTTGCAACTGTTCTGGTGTCGTTGTTCATTGGATTTGTTGTTGGGGCCGTTACCTTTGCCATTTCTGCTTTGGTTTTCCTCTGGCTCTATGGTAGCTTCTGGACAACACTGCTGTTCCTCTTCGTTGGAGGTAAACTCCTTCCTGTCTCAATCTTGTAGAGGAAACCATACTGTTGAATCATGTCTGATACATTCTGCAATGTTTATTGATGTAAAGGACTGACATTCATGATGAAGCACGAGCGCATTGCACTGTTTATCCTCACAGTGTACTCAGTCTATAGTGCATGGAGTTATGTTGGGTGGCTAGGTCTTCTTTTGGCCTTTAATCTTGCTTTCATCTCAACCGATGCTCTTATATATTTCTTCAAGAACAAAATCAACCAACAGAGCACAGATGATGGACCCACTGAGCCCTTAAATGGTTCCTCTTTTGAAAACGGCACTGGCTTTGCTGGAGACCGTGGCCCTGGAGTCGCGTCAACTAGCGGAACAGACTCTGAGTTAACATCTGAAGGTGAAGTTGCTCGGTTACTGAATTGTGCTGACCACTACTCAGTTTTAGGCGTACCTCGGTATGGGAACGTTGACATGGCTTATATCAAGCGAGAATATAGAAAGAAGGTAATGCTGTTTAGCTCTCTCTTTGGAGTGAATCTCTCTCTCTCTGCCTATGTTTATTTCTGGATACTCATAAGCAGCAAAAACGTAGATTGAGTTTATTAAGCATTGTGAATGACTTAATAGGCCATGCTGGTCCATCCTGATAAGAATATGGGGAATGAGAAAGCAGCTGAAGCTTTTAAGAAACTTCAAAATGCGTATGAGGTACCTTTTTCTCATTTCTATTTGTATTGGTGCATCAAGTTCCCCCATCTCTGATCCCCCTAGCTGGCCTTTAGGTGTTGCTTGATTCTATAAAACGGAAATCATATGACGATGAATTAAAGAAAGAAGAACTACTCAACTACTTACGAAGGTTTCAGAATTCTTCTCAAAGGGTATGTTTATAGTTGTCTGGCTGTTATTTCATCTTGTGAAATGCGTCTCTGTTGGCCAAAGTTTCATTTTTCTTTCCCTCTCCCTTTGCTTAATTCCTCAATATTTTCCCTTTGGGGCCCTCTACTCGGATATTAGTCTTTATTTTAAGCTGCTAACTTAATACATCATCAAAAACCAGGACACTCGGGGACACAGTTTTGGAAGCTCAGAAGGTGAAGGAGAGGAAGCTTTAAGAGAGTGTAGACAAATAGCGTGTAAAAAATGTGGCAATTTCCATGCTTGGTTTCTAACAAAGAAATCAAAATCTAGAGCAAGATGGTGCCAGGTTTTTTCCAATTCTTCATCTTCATCTTACAGAGGCTTTATATTTACATCAATGATGAACCTTCTTGAGAGGAAGTGTAAATCCTAGTACTCAGCCGATTCACTCTAGCTCTGCTTTTGTATCTCAAGGATTGTAAGGACTTTCATCAAGCAAAAGATGGAGATGGTTGGGTTGAACAATCTTCACAGCACGTCTTGTTCGGGTTGATCCAAAAGGTATACTATACAAAAAGACTTTCGTTTCAGCTTTGGTGAATGCTCTGTAGTGAAAAAAGATTGAGAATAGAAATAGATACTGTACTGGTTGATCCACAAGATGACTAGATTAATATGGTTTCTTATAGTCATGTGAAAGGTTTGTTGGTGTAACGCAGGTTGATCTGCCACGTGCTTACGTTTGTGCAGAGAGCAAAGTATATGAAGCTTCTGAGTGGTATATCTGTCAGGTACCTCAAAAAAACAATTGCTTTTGGCATTTCATAAGAGATTCGCTTGGTTTCGTTTCCGAAGGTTGAAATTTTTGCTTTTATTTGAATTGTTGTAAGGGAATGAGATGTCCTGCGAACACACACAAGCCGAGTTTCCATGTGAACACAAACGTGACAGGTGCAAAACGAGGAACAAGTGGTTCATCGGGGCAAAGAGGAAACCAGAAAATGCCAAATGCAAACATGGATGAAACAATGACAGAGGAAGAGTTCTACGAGTGGTTGCAGAACGCCGCACAAGCCGGTATGTTTGATAGTGCCGCCGAGAGCCCTACTGCTGCAACAGCCAGTAATACTAGTAGTAGCAGCAGCAAGAAGAAGAAAAAGGGAAAGAAGCAATGGTGAGAAAAACACAGAGCAGTGTTGTTTCATACTATTATATAAAGATGGTGGAAATTTTGCACCCTTTTTTCTTCTGAGAAATTAAACCTTTGCTTTGATAAGTTTTAATTCATTACAGAGAAAAAGATCTCAACAAAAGGTGATTGATATATTCAAGTTTATTGTCTTTTATGGAATACAGCTAAAAAATTTGCAAAAAAAGGAAAATGA